>VXBA01000062.1:135065-155598 GCA_013399895.1 Serilophus lunatus
GGAGAAGGCTTAAAAGTCGAGGCACAGCCCCGCCCTGGCCTCTGTTTCGGCTGCTGCTGCGAAGAGAAAGATCACAGCTCTGGTCTCCAGCGCCTGCAGGCCTCCACGGCGGGATTCCACCCATTTTCTCTCAACATGAAAGCCATTTCCAGCTTACTAGCAAGTATCCTTTGGAGAGGGGGAGGGAGTGAGTTGGTTTTTACCTCTGTTTGTGTTTTTCAGAGAGCTTGGAGGACCCGAAGTCCTTCCCGGGAGAGAGGGAAAAGAAGGAGACACCTTTTCCTATCCTTCCCCCGTTTTTTCTGGCTAGTTATCCGGCTGAAAGGAACAGTTCCCTTTCTTGTTTTTGTTTTTTCCCTTTTTGTGTGTTTTTTTTTCCTTGCGTGTTGGGTGTCTCTCAGTGTAATTCTGAGGTCTCCTGTGGGTTATCCCTACCTCCAATTTAATTCCCCTGTAATAAACTGTTTACCTGCTGAAAATTCTATTCAGTTTTCCATCGCTTTTATTGAACCTGCCCCTTGAATGCTAAAAGATGGATTAAACCACCACAACAAGTAAGACATGTTGTGTTCACAAGAAATTAGTACTGCTTTTGAGACTATCTGACTCTGCCTTCAGTCCCTTCCAACTCAACTTATCTGTGATTCTGTGATTTGGATGCTCTGGGGATTTTGAGAATGGTATCCTCTTGGTCAGATCTGGCAAGTAAATGTGAATGTCTCCAGAATCACTCCACTTTAATGGCATATTATATAAAGTATAAATTATACAAATTGTTACATAAATTGACAAGAATTTAAATTTATGTTGATACTGAAGCTCTGTGAAATGTTTCTGGGAATACCCTTTCATCAGAGCAGTTAGTTACTTGTCATATGTATGCTTGAATGGAAAATGTGAAGATATTTGCATTTTGCTTCTTAAACTCTTAAGTTTAAAAGCCAGCCTGCTACGATAAGGTTGTATAGGCCTAGTTGTTAAGGTGTGGAGAGCAGCCATCAAATCAGAAATTAAATAAATTTAATTTGATCAAGTTAAATGTTATTGATGTCTCCAAAGAGTACATGCTATTTCAATATACTGGGAAAAGGAACACAATAATGTGCTTTTCACTCTGGTAAACGCCACTTTGTATTAATTTAGTGAACTACCCTTTTCTAGATTGTACTGGTTTGAGGGGGCTGGGATCGTGGGGGGTGGCCAAAAAGGGCTTTTGGGATGAATGTAAGAAACTCCACTTACCTGCCTGAGTTAAAATTCCATTTCCCTTAAAGCTGGGGGAGGGGGGAAGCTGAGATGAAGGCAGCCCTATCCTGGGCAGGGCAGGGAGGTTGCCCCCAACCGTTCCCCGGGACCAGGGTGGTGGGCTGCAGGAGGACGGGGTCCCTTGCTTCAGCTGCTCTCCCGGGATTTGGGGAGGGAAGCTGGGATCGGGGCCTGGGCTGGACAGCAACAGCTTCTCGTTTTCCTGGGGTCATCTTGAGATGGAGTGGGGACGGGACCGAGGCCAGGGCCAGGCGGCATCTCATCGTCCCGGGCTCCCGGGAGCATGGGACTGATCGCCAGCAGCCGGCACACCTTCTGTAGGAGAGCTGTTATTACTGATGGTTGCAGTATGGTTTTTGGCAAAGAATATGATGGGCAGTAGCTGAAAACAAAATTGCTATGTCAAATTGCAGCTGAAGTTGGAGGGTAAAGTTTAAAAGTTACTCAAATATTTGACCTCTCTTAGAAAGGCCTCTTCACTACTGCATAAAAGGAGACAAAACTCAAGATTTGAATATTTGAAGTAGTGGGATACAGACTGATGCAGCTTTGTCAGCAAACTTGCTGACTGTACTGTGTCTCTTCATTCTGGTCATTGATGAAAAAAGTTGAGGAAGACTGGGCCCAGTAGCTGTGGGGAACACTGATTGTAGTGGACAAACTAGTGTCATGAGATTCCAGACAGCTCTCAGGTGGATATCTCCTGTTTCCTCCCCCTCCAGCAGGATGTGTGCAGAGTACATCCAGAATGGTCAGACATGTTTTCTACTTGATGAGTCCATGTTGACTACTCCTGACAACTCTCTTTTTTTCCACATGCTTAAAGATGACACCCAAGCTGTTTTGTTGTCTTTCCAGTAATGCAGGGGTTGGCCTGTAGTTTCCTGAGCCCTCCTTGTCTTTTGGAATGACATTGACTTTCCTCCAGACCTCAGGCATCTCCCTCATGACCTTTCAAAGATGATGGACGGTGGCTTAGCAATAACATCTGCCACTTCCCTCAGCACTCAAGGCCCACTGATTTATGCGTGTTATGTTTATCTAGAAGGTCACTAACCCCATCCCCCTTGACCAAAGGAATGTGTTTCTCCAGACTTCCTCTCTTGCCTCCGGGATATGGGGTTCCTGAGAGCTGCTCTTAGCAATAAAAACTTCAGCAAAGAAAGTATTCAGTAGCTCCACTTCTATATCCATCATCACCATAGAACCCACCTCATTCAGCAGATGGCCCATATTTTCCATAGACTTCCTTTTGCTACTGATTTATTTGAAGAATCCCTTCTTATTTTCTTGATATTCCTAGCCAGATTTAATTCCAAATGGACCTTAGCCTTCCTGATTGCCTCCGTGCATTCTCTGTCAATGTTCTGTTATTCATCCCAAGTGACTCTCCTTTTTTCCACATCATGTAAACTTCCTTCTTCTATATGAGTTCTGCCAGAAGTTCCTTGTGCATCTATGCAAATCTTCGGCCCACTTTTCTTGATTTCATACTCATAGGGATGCACTGATCTTGAGCTTGGACAAAGAAATGCTTGACTATTAACCAGCTTTCTTCGGCTCATCTTTGTGAAGGAGCTCATTGGAGAAAATTTGCCACAACTGGCCAAAGGGATATTCCATACCATAGTACAACATAAGCATCATTGAAACTGAAGGGGAGACAGATTTTGGAAAGTTGGAGACTGGCTGTTCATCAGTATATTCGTGGGATATTGTGAGAGGTTTTGTATCACCTTTTTTTCTTCTTCTTCTTTCCTTTTTTATTATACTGTTTTCAATTTATTTTCGCCTTTCCAATTCTCTCCCTATCTTGTCATGAGTAGAAACGAGCGAGCAACGAGGTGAGGACAGCAAGGGTCAACTCAGCACAGTTTGTTGGTAACTATGAATGCTCTTTTGAGAGTTGAAAGCCCAACCAATTTCTCTTCTTACTAAAAAACATTTGCTGTCATATTCATAATTTAACCAGATTTCAGGTATACCACTGACAATTTTTTTATTTTTATCATCAATTATTTGCTATGGAAATAGTGGAAATGTAAAGCATTTGTGCATATATTTCACTCCAAGCTTAGTTAGTACTCTCAAAAATGAGACTTAAAGTTTGATTGAATGAGTATGGAATTATGCATGAGATTATGATTGAGAATGTATTTTAGTCTTCCTGAACTACCACCACGCAGCATGTGTCCTATCCAATTCGTGGATCTATGAGTAAGAAAGCCACTTAGTAATCCATATACTTATAGTAGTAAAAGAAAGAATTTCAAGAAAGTGAGTGTATTAACCTTAAATTGATAAAAAGTATAAAAAGAAAAAACGCATCACTGTGCAGTTATATCCACTTGGCTGGATTGCAAATGGCTGTCTGGCTGAGCTCCAGATCTCTTTTCATTACAATTTCAGCACTGTGGGATAGTTAAAGAGTAGAGGAGAAACAGCCCATGTTTAAAGTAATGTTGCTTGTATTGCCGCTTAGCCAAGGAATTAATAGGCAGCCTCTAGGGAATGTGGTTGGCATCTGGTTCATGGCTTGATTGAGAGCACTGCTACGGAAGCTATAATGCTGATTATCTTATTAAAAAGTTGCCCTCATGTGCATATTTATTTTGTACTATATCTTCTGTCAGAACTGTTCTTTGTATGTGGAGTCTCTGTTTATGGTTCTAATTCTTTTTGCATTATTTATCTACAGTGACCAAAGATAGACACTGAAAGGTAGTTGTACTATATAAAAAAATATCTGGGAGATTGACTGGTTGAATCAATATTCATATTTATAATGTGTATATCACCCAAGGCCCCCACAGGGTTTTTCTGTAATTGCAAGAAGTTATAAAATATTGCCTTAAAGAGACAATGTAAATGCTAAAACCTGGATTTATTAGCCTGAGAACTCTGCATCAGCACTCTCCAACTTTAAAAATGCCAAATCAAAAACAATTCATGCATCACAAAGATAAAAATAGTCACCAGGGATTTTTAAAAATCCAGTAGAAAAATACTATAGAAAACGTAGATTTACAGAGAGACAATAATCACATGATTCTATTTCAAATTTTATTTGTCTCAAAGAGGAATACTTTTATGGCTTCATTTTCATCACAGCTCATATCCCTGCCCATGTTGTCTCAGCAAGCCCTTGGATGTTGTAGCCATAGTGAAAACAAACAGGGGGAAGCAACCTGCTTTTTGAAAAATTAGTCTAACACTGACAGTGATCAAGCCAAAATGCTTGGTTTAACTGTAATGTAACTCCACCACTTGAGTTAGGAGTTCATGTTCAAACCCACAATTTGCAGCTGGTCGCATTTTCTTCAGTGGTTCTGTTGGTTCTGGATGCTGTTAGTCCCTATGGCTCTGCAGGGCAACACCCAGCCTTGAATCTCTGCTCTGTTATCTCAAACACTAACTCCTTTTGAAGAAAGCCATGTAAACTGTACAAAAGTGAGAAATTAAGAAGTTTTTCTAGAGTAAGAATTGTAGATACTGTTTTCAATAACCTGCATCTGACAGGTTTATGTGTGCCTAACAAGTTAAATTTTACTGTCCTTGCACCCCAACACTTATCGTGCCCAATACTGATTTCATGTTTAGTCTAACTTTTTACATCACTGAAAGTTAAATACAGCTATGGACACATTGCTACGTCTTGCAGCAGCAGTGAGAAAAACGTTGGACTAGAGTGACTAACCAAAAACAGGAATGTCCTACAGGCTGTCTCTCATAAACACTTTATTTTTATGTATACACAATAATTTGAAACCACCAAGCAATGCCTAACATGCTCACTGGGGCTTATGCAACCCAATGGCATGGCATTTCTACCCAACGAATCTCTGGATCTCTGATAAAACTGTCAAGTTGCATACAGTCAGTTTCAGGGAAGAAGGAACCAGTTAGCTCCAATATAATCTCAAGCAGCTCAAATGTTGGCAGCAGAGGTGAAAGAATGAAGGATTAGTTTGTAAATTAATGAACTAAGAAACATCAACACTCAGCACTGAATATGAAAGCTGTTCAGTGTTTTGAGTTTTGCTGTGGGACTAAACTCCCTTCAAGAATTACCAGCTTTAACCACATCCCAATAATGTGGAGTACATTTTACTGAGAATTTTGCTCCATACATAATTTCTTATTTTAAGGAAGAAGGAATTAAACCCTTCTAATTTTTCTTGAATGTCATGAACTCTTAAATATTGCTGTAAATCAAATGACACTTAAAACTGGATATTAAACTCCTTATGATCTGCTGTTAGAGGTGTCACTCACTGCATGTTTTATACTAGTAAGTAATGGTAAGCTCACAAGGGTGTGAGTAATAGATTGCCATGCAAACTTGAGTTCATTATAAATTCACTTGAGAAAATCAAGGTATTACAAATAATTTGGGGCAAAGTTAGCAATAGCATGTTTCACATATTTCCAAAGTTTATACAGTATTAAAATGAATAATCAGCACATGTGTGAAAAGACTAGAATACAAGACCTTGAAATTATTGTTTTCTAGTGTTAGAGCTGCAAGAACAATGTTATAGAACATGTATACAATGGCACATTGGTACAAATGAGGAAGAGAGTAACAGTGAAAGTTCAAGTAGTTTTGTGTATGTGAGACAATAAATGAATAATCATTTCTTAATGATAGAGATGTCATAATCATAATGATTTATTGTCTAGCAAATGGCTACTAGAGACGTTATTTTTCTGTAAGATTACTTCAAATAACATCTATAATTTCTTTATTAATTCCTTAAAGAATTGTTGACAGTCTTTCATTAAGTATGAATTATTTTAAAGATAATTTTCCTTGCATAACTTGAAAAACAAAGTAAAGATTAGATGTCACTTTAGTCAAACACTTGATCCCTCTGAAGTAGCTGTAATTTTTTGCCATTCATTTCAGTCTAACCAAAATCTGGCCAATATATGTCTTCTTGCTGTAGACACAGGACTATATGTAATCTGGTCTAGGACAAGATTTTTCTTTTCTTTTCTTTTTTTTTTTTTTTTTTNTTTTTTTTTTTTCTGTCATAGTATTCTTCTCCTTGTTATTATTCTTGTTCAATGAATTTTTTAAATGCAGGAATGAAACTAAAGATCGAAGTCTTGAGTAATGACTAAGCAAGGAACAAAAGTGGTGAGATATCTTAAAGCAAAATAAAAGATGACCTAATTAGTGTCTAGAGAAAAAAAGATAAAATACAATCATTATTTATCATTTTCTATCTTCTGCAGAAAGTAATCTTTTAATAACGATGCTGCCTTTCTTACTACAATGCTTCACCCTAAAATAATTTTCCCATGCTTTTGCTTGTTTCTCTGTCCGTGTGCTGTTTAGGCAGATACAAGAAAAAAAATTACAGTGGGGGAAAATGCAGTTTTCAGAAATGTTAAAACTTTACTAACTAATAAAGATATTACAGGATGGTTTATTAAAATAAAATTTTGGTATTGTTTGCAAGACACGTAAACTGACAGATGTTAAAATATTTAAACATACAGACATTTCTATATTGTTATTTGTAGAATTAGAGTGGTTATTAAAGTTTTTTTATGAGATTTTCTAGAACTTCACTGAAGTTAACTGGAATTCTGCCTTTGACTTCAATGTACAAAAGAATTGACATGTAAAGCTGAGGGAATTTAGTTTCCAAACATTTAGATCTCAAAACTGCAAATATAGTTAATTGCACTCAAATCTGAATTTTAAAAAGAAAATGGGCTTGTTTGTTTGTATTTAAGGGCTTAAAACTTATATTTTTAACGTGAGTATACCCTTAAGACAAACCTTAAATATTTTCATCTCTTAAAGACAGTAATGATTTTAGAAAAAACAAGGGAAGTGCTCATATATTACACTTTTGTGACCTTATGCTTTAGAAAAAATGTTCTTGTAAAATGTAAAGTGATGATGGTGATGCATTCTTTCTGTCTTAAAATGAACTATATTAGTATTCTCTGACCTTTTCCTCAATTATGTCTCACTGTTTATAATATACCTTTCACATTAAGGGTTAAGATGTTGTGGTGGTTTAGGACCACTGTTTTCACTAGAGGCACTCTTAACAGTGACGAGAAGACTGAACAGAATTTAGACAACAGGGAAACAGTTTATTCATCTGGAGCTCAACCAAAGAAAGCAAACAATTTAAGGGAACCCCAGACTTAACACAGAGGTTACACCCGACAAAAACTACGCAAAAAGGGAAAAGGGGAAAAAAGGGAATAAGGGAACTGCTTTCCAAAGGCCAGGCCGTCTGGTCAAGGAAAAGCAGGGGGAAGGGAAAGCCACTCCTCTCCTCTCTCTCTTTCTCTGGTGGTAGTCACTCCCAGCCCTTGAAGTCTCTGCAAAACACAACACAGTGAAAAGCACCCCCCCAACCCAGGGATATTCCCCAGCTATTTGGGGAAGCTTTCCACTTGCGGTTGTGCTGGTTTGGCTCTGGTGCCGATGGAGGTGGGCGGAATCAAGCTGCGGGGCCTGGAAGTCAGGAGAAGAGGGGCCGTGCTGCTGCTCTCCAGCCCTCAGGAAGCTGAAGAAAGGGAATGTCCATTTTTCAGGCTTTTTAAGCCCTCCAAGTCCTGCGCGAATCTCGCCGTCTTCTTCCTGGGTTTGCCTCTTCGGAATGGCCAGTGATCCGGGCTCCACCCCTGTTTCCGAGATCTTCATTTCCAGAAAAATGGTGGTTCCCGCCAAAACCGGGAGCCTGCCGCTTGCTGACGCCATGTTTTTTTACCAGCCGCGGGCTGGCTGCAGTCTCCCCCGGGCACCCGCCATCTGTGGGAACCCCCGAGGCCGCAGGAGCTGTCCAGAGCAGCTGCTGCGCCCACACCGCTGCGCAGAGGCCACTCCTGGGGCTGCCAGGACTGCAAGACCACTTGCCAGGCTCTTTCATAGTGGCGCAGTGCCAGCGCAGCCGCTGCTGACCGCCAGCCACCGGCTGCGGCGGCGGGGCACTAAAGCCAGCCACCGCCGGGGGGGGAACAGAGAGCGGCGCCTTGACCATCTCTCCCTGACACTGCAACCACACCCCGGGCACGCTCAGTGCCTGTCCCTTCCCCGGCACTGCTGCCGCAAACTGGCAGCCGGCTGGAGTTGGGCTAAGCTCCTCTGTGCCACGAAAACTTAGGGAAAGCTGCCGGACCCTGCGCAGTGCCGCGTCTGTCGGCAACCGCCACTGCTGCTGCCGATCCCTGTCTCCGCCTGGAGTCCCAGTGAGTCTCTGCNCGGCGCCTTGACCATCTCTCCCTGACACTGCAACCACACCCCGGGCACGCTCAGTGCCTGTCCCTTCCCCGGCACTGCTGCCGCAAACTGGCAGCCGGCTGGAGTTGGGCTAAGCTCCTCTGTGCCACGAAAACTTAGGGAAAGCTGCCGGACCCTGCGCAGTGCCGCGTCTGTCGGCAACCGCCACTGCTGCTGCCGATCCCTGTCTCCGCCTGGAGTCCCAGTGAGTCTCTGCTAATAAAACTGTGGGGGAGACAGCTGGGGCGACCCCGCTGCCTCCCTCGAGTGAGAGAGAGAGCGGGCGCCCCCTCCCCTCCAGCCAGCCCTGAAGGGCAGGGTGGGGGGGAAGAGCAAGGGAAGGCTGTAAGGAGACATCTGGGGTGACCCCCGCTGCCTCCCACAAGCAAGAAACCAAGCAGGAGGGGGGAGAGAGACCGGACAAAAACACAGGGCTGCCTCAGACCCTCACCCCAGCCCGGGGGCAAAAAAGGGGGGTGAAGAGCCTGAGCTTTTAAGGGAAAAAAACCAGGGTTTACAGAACCAGGAGCCAGTGAACCGTTTAAAATGAAGCACCCCTTTCCTCCCTGCTCCCTCCAAGAACCCAGCACCCCACTGCTCCCTCTCCCAAACCTCCACAGATGTCTTTCAAAAATGACTAGGTAGACTATATTGTGAAGGATTATGGTAACTATAGCACAAACCCAGTAGTATAGTGTTTAGAAACAACTCATTTCTGTGTAGTTTCTGTGTAACTATGCTGTTATATAGCAGACATTTACTTTAAACTGGGTACTGGTTTACTTGAAATTAGATCAAAAAATTCAAAAAGAAACAGACCTTTTAAGAACCAAAATGATTTAAAGGAGAACTTGGTTGAAATTCATATCACAATATAGAATTTGTTTAAAGAACTAAAGCTTCAGCAAATAATCCAAATGTTATGAATAAAACTTCAGTTTATTATTTTTGACAAAATAAATGAATGAAGTGTGTGCTCAAGGCAGAATACCATCATAGTACTCCTTTGTTTAAATTTTACAAACCTGATTTTCTCTGCTTGGCACTGGCAATATATTAAGGAGGAATATGGATGCCATCATCCATTCAAAATTGAAGCTTTTTGGGTAGATTTTTTTAAGAAAAATAAATTACAGTTTCTTTTAATTGCTTTCTTCATCCCCAATAATTATTATGTGACAAAAAGTAGTATACCAATGCTGTTAGGATGGATAAGTGATTATGTTGTGTCTCGCTGCTCTGCCCCTATGCTATGAGCACCATTTTGATGGATCTTACCCATGTCTTGTCTCCACAAAAGTACATTCAAAACAGCTTAATCAAAAATCTGAACTTCACGGCTCTATTCATCACCATGTATTTTTATTTATCTGAAAGTAAATGTCAGCTTTGTAAAGAGTCTTGACTAGTATGATGGTATATTTTGGAAAAAGTTGTAGTTAAATACTTAGTACTTATGTCCTGCTGAGTGTCTTTGACTGGACATACATAGCATGTGAGAAGTATTGACAAATACTTTAATTCTTATTAATAGGAATAGGCAGAACTTTTCAAGTTGAAACTTCAACAGTTCTTTGAGCACCAGCTAATTCGTGTTTCTGAACCACAGAATTATACAGAATAATTTAGCATCTAATGCTTCTAGTTATGCCTATCTAGCTCAATTTTTGTCCTCTTTAATCAAATGTAAAACTTTCCATAAATGTCACTGCTGTCTTTGAATGACCTCGATCTTACTGTGTAACTTGAAGGTTTGCTGTAGTTGCACAGAATTGTTCATATAGCATTCTGCTCACATTTATAGGGACAACAATAATGGGTTATCTGAACTGGCAGTTTGCATAGTAACATTTCCCTTTGATGCATTAAATGTTAGAAGTTGGAAAGTAATTTGGTCATGCCTTCAGCTCTGATTTGGCTCAGTTCCGTTCAAATAAATGACTAGGCTGCATCAGTGTTAACAGAGAAGTTTAGTAATAAAATAAACATAATCTTTCTAAAATCAAATTAAGAGCTCTAATAAAGGCTTTTTTTTAAATGCCTGTGCTATAACCTCTTTTCTCACCTGTGTATGTGCTCTGTCTTTCTCTAAATATTTAGCTACTGCCACATAATCTGCATTGTTAATAAGAGGAAGTCTGCCTATGTGTAGCCATTTGAAACCGGCTTTGGAGGGGGAGGAATGTAAGAAACCCTACTTACCTGTTTAGTAAAATTCTGTTTCCCTTAAAAAGCTGGGGGAGGGGAGAAGATGAGATCGGGGCTGGAGCCGGGACGGTCCTTGCTCCTGCCGTTTCTCGGGGGCGCAGGCCGGGATGGGGACAGGGCTGATGGCAGTCCCGGGGGGCCGATCACCAGCCGCTGGCACGCAAGGACCCGGGGCTGTCTCATGCCGGGCGTGGTCCCTCAGTCCCAGCTCAGGTGGCACAGGCAGCAGCCCCGCCGCCAGCCCAGAGCCGGGACGGCCTCTGTTCCTGCTTGCTGTCCCCCCTCCCAGCGAAGTGCGTGGCCCGGGACCGTATCTCCCTGACAGAATGAGAGAACACAGTCTCAAGCTGTGCCAAGGAAAGTATACGTTAGACATTATAAAGNTGTTTAGTAAAATTCTGTTTCCCTTAAAAAGCTGGGGGAGGGGAGAAGATGAGATCGGGGCTGGAGCCGGGACGGTCCTTGCTCCTGCCGTTTCTCGGGGGCGCAGGCCGGGATGGGGACAGGGCTGATGGCAGTCCCGGGGGGCCGATCACCAGCCGCTGGCACGCAAGGACCCGGGGCTGTCCCATGCCGGGCGTGGTCCCTCAGTCCCAGCTCAGGTGGCACAGGCAGCAGCCCCGCCGCCAGCCCAGAGCCGGGACGGCCTCTGTTCCTGCTTGCTGTCCCCCCTCCCAGCGAAGTGCGTGGCCCGGGACCGTATCTCCCTGACAGAATGAGAGAACACAGTCTCAAGCTGTGCCAAGGAAAGTATACGTTAGACATTATAAAGAAGTTTTTCACAGAAAGAATAATAAAGTATTGGAATAGTCTGCCTGGGGAGGTGGTGGAGTCGCCGTCCCTGGATGTGTTTAAAAAAAGGCTGGACGTGGCACTTGGTGACATAGTCTAGTCGAGGTGTTAGGGAAAGGGTTGGACTTGATGATCTTGGAGGTCTCTTCCAACCCAGTAATTCTGTGATTCTGTGGTACTCTATATGACTGTAGCTGTTTGAAAAAGGGCCTTTGAAAGGAGGTGTAAGAGAGAAACCCCACTTACCCGATTAAAATTCAGTTTTTCCTCAAAAAGCTGTTTCAGGGAGGGGGTTGTCCCGGCTGGGACCGGGGGGAGGAGGGACCCTTGCCTCAGCGCTCTCCCGGAGTGGGGACAAGGATGGGGCCGGGGCAGAGTGGCGGTTTCTAGCCCTGTCTCCACTGCTCCCGGGAGCACGGAGGCTGGGTGGTGGCTTATCGCTGGCCATCGCCACGCATGGCCCCAGGGGCTATCTTGTGCATTGTAACCCAGACAGCTTCTGTTCCTGCCCATTGTCTCCCTTCCCAGCGAGGTGTGCGGCCGGGGATCGTCCCTTCCTGCACGGGCACGGTGACTGGCCAGGGGCAGCGACTTCTTACCTTCACCCCGGAGCGCAGGCAGCAGCAAACCACCCCGGGCCAGCCGTGGCTGGGAACTTCAGCACCACGGCTGCTGACAGAGAGCGATAGAGAGCTGGCCTTGGCATCGTGTTGGTGCTATGGCATGTTTGAGGTGCTGCAGCCATAAGAACAAAGATGGCGCCTAACGACTGAACTCGTGACTTCTCCAACAAGAGAACACCGGAAGCGAGGCGGGGCCCGCCTGACTGGATGAATGGGAAGCCAGCTGGACCAGGAAGAAGGTGACGACATTCAGGCGACGATGGAAAAAAGCTTTAAAAGTCAAAGCACAGCCCCGCCCCGCTCTCTTTTAGGCCGCCGCTGCTGGGACAAGTGTCACAGCTCCGGTGTCCAGCACCTGCAGGCCCCCAGCGGGATTTCCACCCATTCCTCTCAACCCAGGAGCAAGTATTCAGACAAGGGAGGGGCGGGAGCTGGTTGGTTTTCACCTGTGTTTGTGTTTTCCAGATAGGCTGACGGGACGAAGGTGCTTCCAGAGAGCGAGAGGGGAAAAGACACCCTTTCCTACCCTTTCCCCCTGTCCCTTTCAACTAGTCATCACCCTACCTCTCTAATTTAATCCCCTTGTAATAAAACTATCCCCCTGCTCACCATTCTATTCAGATTTTTCCGTCACCTTTATTGAACTCGCCCCTCCCCCCCCGAATGCTAAACAGTGGTTAAACCACTACAATGACCATATTGGGCGAAAGTATAAACAACAAACTGTGCTTGAATGTGTGTTACTGCAATGATTGCTCAGTCCTTTTGCTAGTGCAGTGATACTGTAGCCTTTGCTTTGACATTATTAAACTTTCTCCTTTTTTCAGTTTAGACTTAGAATATTTTTTCTCAATCAATGACTTAAAACGCATTCAGATATGTTTCTGGTATAAGTAATCAGAAGAATCTTAATGAAAGTAATGTCTGTTTCAAAAGAAGTGCTTTTATTAAAAAAAAGATTTTTTTTCAAGTGTCATTCCTCTTACTAGTTTCTGCTAGAAGGTGATTTAAAAAATAAGCAAGCATTTCTATGTAAATTTGGAAAAAACCCCAAACAACAAAACAAAAATCCCCAAAACACAACAATAATAAAAAACCACCAAGACAGAAGAGTTTGCTTAATTTTAAAGTCAGTTGTAATCAGCAGATCCCTAAAGGAATGTAATGAAATGATCTTAGAATAGAAAGGAAGAGCAAAGTGTGTAATGTAAATGGAACGAAATAAAATGGTAGACGAGAGAAAAGGAGAGATATGGGATGAGCAGTGCAATAAACCAAAATAAGGGCAAGTAACAGCAATGACTGAACCTGTTGAAAACAGAATAGCAGTGGGAAATACATTTACATCTGGTATTTCTTGAAATTCTAGGAAGGGAGAAGGTTGTGGTAAAGGTATTTCATTATGAAAACACTAAAATAGGTTAAGAAAAGCACGTTTGTGCTGTTAATACCTGTGTTTACTATAGGCCCTTGCTGATCCTTTTGTGTCTCAACATTTCAGAAAGCAGAAATGTTACGAAGTGAAAAGAGAGGGAAAGAAAAAACAGAGGATTTATTTTAGGAAGTAATAACAAGAAATGCTTTGTATTTTTAGAGCAGAAATTATTTGGCATTGTCAGTGACCCCCTTCTCTTTTGCTGGTCTCTGTATGGAGATCTGACTGCTCTACATTTCAGAGGACCCAGAATAAGATATTGCCTATACAGAGACATCAGTGGGAGATAAAAGTGTTTCAAGCTTGTTGTTTGAGACACATTTTACAAGGAATACTGATACTTTGTATAGATATCTTGTGGAATACGTCATCTCCTTCTCAAAATTGCTCTCGTTGAAGCAGAGATTATTTCCCCATCTTTCTCATGTAATAGGAAACTGTACATGAAATTGTGTGAAAATTGCAGCTTAGTTCAGACATCATCTGAGAAAAATATTACTCAAAGTTTAACTGCTGCAGTGGGTTAAACCTTTTAGAAATTTATTTTGGTCTGGTCAGTCACAAATAGAGTGAACTAATTTTGTCACAGTAATACACAGAATGAAGAGTAGGAAAATTTTTTTCCAGACCACTAAGGTCCCTCACTCTGGCATATCTCTACCTCTGTAAGATAACACTTTGAACAGGCTGTCTGGTGAAGCCAATGTAAAAGGAGACATACAATTACAAAAGAAATAATTTACCCTTTTTCAGGCAAAATATTCTTATAAATAACATTTGTTGCAGACTAATGCCCCATAAATTTTCCAATCCTTCAAAGGGCCTCTAGAACGAGATGTTAAATCATATGTACTGTGTTATAGTTGCAGTAGGTTACAGCCTAAACATCTGCTATTTGTGAAAATGAACACGTAGTTACTCATATCTCAACATCTTTTGATCATCTCCATCTTACTGTTACCAGGTACTTGTATAGGTTATTACTAGATTCCTGCATTCTTTTCCTTCTTTTCTATATAGAGGAAGGATATTCAGAAATTTAGAATTTTAGTTATCTTTTCATATATTGTAGTGTAAATCATTAATCAGTCTGTTGCCAACTGAGTTGCCCCCACCAGAACTGAAATCAGTGCTACTGAAACTTGTCAAAAATGCCCTCTAAATGTACAAGAGATATTCTAGTACCAGTTATTAGCCAATTCTCTTGCAACCTTAGATTTAATGATTCTAAAGTATGTTTTAACTAACAAATATATGTAAATGGTGGCTATGAAAGGATGGAAAGACACCTAGAAAGACATCATGAAACCCTCTCTGATTTTGACCTCTTGGGCCTGTTTTAATTTTGGATGCTGTATAAGGCTAATGCCCCTTTTAAGTTATAGGTACAGTTCTATTAAAAAGCCCAAACCAGTTTTGGTACCAGTTCTCTGGCCTGCAATGCACAACAAGCAAATAAGCAAGCTTACTTTTTCTCTCTTTCACTGACTTCTGCTTCTAAGGTATCCTGTCTGGGTGAGGACAGTGCTACTTGGTACAAGTTAAAGCAGCAATTTTCTGTTTGCAACTGTACTACAACAGACTACCAATACAATTAATATTATATAATATAATTAACTACTATTATAATTAACAGGCTAGTATGATAGTAATAGCAATATAGTTTTATAAAAAATATTTTTCTCAGGATAGAAAATGTTTTGTTATGTATTCCATTTCTTATTTTATAATTAAGATTGTGTTCAAAATACAATAAAAAAGAGCATCTGGATTAAGTTATGGTTCTTGTTGATCCTGCTATGCTTCACCCAGATCTAGAAAGAATCTAACATTCTTTTCTTTTTTAATTTCCTGAGGTTTTTCTATATTGATTATAACTATAATATCTGGTTCAAAAACATTAATAACATGATATAAAACATCATGAATCTGAAAGAGTATTTATTCCTATTTCAGAAGCACATGCTTTACAATTTCATCATTATCATGTATGAAGCTCAGAAAGTATATAGTCCTTCTCAGGGCTCAATTTTAAATGACTGAAATGATTTAGATTTTTTTTTTAATCAGTTCCTACAATTTTCAGTTGTAGTTGTGACCTGATCAGCTGTTCTTAAAATCAGAACAAGTAATTCAGACACAAAGAAAGATCACATCTGATAACTTGTTTTGGAAGTAATTTGTACAACAATAGATAGGAAATTGAAAAAGACAGTTCCAGTTCTCCAGGACGGTACTGACTTTCCTAATAATTTCCCAGTTAGCTAGGTAGTCTTTGAAGTTTTTAGGAAAATGAAACCAATAAAATTAGCTTTTATATGATCTTCACTCCATAGCAAGATTAATTCTAAAGGCACTACCAAACAAAAATTGTCAATGTGAAGTCATAATAAAGTCAAATAACTTTTGCAGATAAATCCTTTGTTCTTGAACTCTTGACTTGCAACTGCTAATTTAATATTAAAGAAGGAAACAGAAGTTATATGGGACACTGTCACACCGATACCAGTGTTATTTGGTAGAAGAATGAGAGCACAATGCACTTCTTGAGTTAACAAAATTAACTAAGCTCCATTGTCCTTCACTATTTGAATGTGGAGCAGCTCGAAACAGTTTCAGTGCATTTTTCCAGTGTGCAAATGTGTCCTGATAACAGAGGAACTGTGCAGCTTAAGGGTCTGGGTTTTCCCTTTAGACTCTGGAAAATGGCACGTTTTGGTGGGCTTTGTTATGTCAACTGCCATCCAGCTTGTGAACTCTTCCCATCTGTTCCTGTCTTGTTTCATTTTTGCAGATGCACTCATGAAAAGAACTGGTCATGCCCAGCAGCTCAGTGTGCGAAGTCATGCACAGTCCATTCATCATTTGGAGACAGAATCAGTAGATAGACAAGCAGTTATACTCTGCCAGTCTTCATAGAGGATGTGCAAAATGATCCCTTGTTGTTGCAAGACGACTATTTGGGACTGTCTTTGACAGCCACAGAAAAAGCCAGCAAAAAAATCAAACAACCCCAAAACAAAACATGCTCACCCTCCCCCCACCAAAATGCGTTGATCTGAATGTTTTGTCTGTATGTCTGTTTAGTCTAGCAGCTGAAGTGGCAATTAGTGTTTTGATACCTTTCCAAAGTCATTATTTTGTTTACATTTCATCCCAATCTTAATTTCTTCTAACTGTGAAATGAGGTAAATTAAAACGCCAACAAGTTTTGAAGTAACTTTGTGATGCAACTCTTTTCAATACCTTAAGGCATATGGACTCAATATATAGCAGAGCGCAGAACAAAAAGTCTTAATAGCACATGGTGAATACATACGCTGAAGCAAAATATATCCATTTTAATTGGCTCCAGTTGCTTTTCTGTGTTTTCCACATTTTCTCACTCGTTCTGGCAATTTAAAATGTACCAAATAAGATTATATCATTACTATTCTCTTCAGAATAGTTTCTACTTCACTTCATTCAGGTTCTACTCCTCATTTGAAAGACCTGTAATTATTATGCATTTAGCCACACAATACTACAGGTATTTACTTGTTTGTGCTCATTTCCAAAGTGATCCAAGTAATTGTAATGAATAATTCCTTGCCCAGTTGAACATCATCAACAGATGTAACACCCCATCTGTTCTGTCTCTGTTGTTTTAAGCACACTCAGTAAAAAACAGACCTAGCCCCATAAAAATACAATATCAAATAATATAGCTTTTAAAGATAAATCAGGCCTAAATAATAAACCAGAAAAGGAAAGAAAAAAAAATAAGGCCTACTAAACCTTTTTTGTAATATTATAGAACGCAGCAAAGCACACTGAAATCGATTTATTTGTGTCATCAATATCCAGTTATTTACATAATAAATAACAGTTGATTTGTCTGTATTTGTAGAAGATCAAATACAGCAGGAAACACAAAACTATGAAGACAGAAGTTGTAAGTATTGATTCTTTTTGGTTCAAGCTTTTTTTTTTTCCCCTTATGGTTTACGATTTCAATCAATCTTCATTTTAAACAGAAATAACAGCAGAGAATGCAAGGGAAAGGTTCCAAGAAAAAGGAAGCTACTCTATAGAATATGTGTACTATACGGCTGTTGAGGAGTATTTTGGAAGGATATTTAGTTCAGAAGGTTTTTCTCTACACAAATTTCAGTGGAGGGTAAATGGAACAATGGTTCTTATTTTCTATGTGATTTCTAGTATTTCATGTGAATAGTTTTCAGAATGATAACTGAAAGGCTGTAGGTGTTAGCCTAGACTTATTTTTTTTTTCCCCAGTGCTCTGAAATAAGATTGAAATTTTTATGAATAATGCTTCGGAAGCACCACAGATCATGGAAGACATTTGGATTTAATGTCCGTGCTGTAAAGAAAGCTGTTAGCATCTTTGGTACTGAAGAACAACAGGTGCTGTCAAAGTCAGCATCTACTTTCCAATGAACCCAAGGGCAGTCCATGGGGCTAATGGTAACCATGAAGGACCTTGGGAGTATATTTATAGTGGATTGGATAATTTGTTTGCAATATCTGGGTTATTGCTCTAGTATGCTTAAGAGCTCAATAACTGTGATTTTTTTTCCAGACAGAGATTTAAGTGTGTCCTAAGAGAAGTAATTACCAATAACTAATCTTTTTTTCATATACAAACATCTTTCACATTCAAAAATTAAAGTACTTCGTAAGCAGATTTGGAAATGGGTCATGATACACACAAAGAGAGTTGCTCTGAGTGTAAACATTGCATGAATAAGAAGCATTCCTATTCTTTCCAGCAACTGGATGCCACTGGCTGTTGCAGTAACATTCCCAAATTGACCAGTCATCCACAAGATGGTGTGCTAACACTATCAACAGACATTCATCTTTCAAGGAAAATCATTCTGAACTGCAATGAGAAAGAATCCATTCATATGCTGAAGTTTGCGCCAGCATCTTCTGGCTATTATATTGTTGATGTTTCTCATGAAGTTCTACTATCTCACTCATCCATCTATGTAGCGGCTTGTTGACTTCTAATTGCTAGAGTAAATATTAAAAATATTTCTTTTAAATCTTGGAGCACTCACTTGTCTCCTGAAAGATGAGTAATGGGCCAGGGTGCCCCAAAGAAACCCCATTTTGTAGCTAAATTGGCGGTGAAGACATCATAGCCAGTTCTGAAATTCTTCTTCCTGACATAACCACATAGGTCATATCAGCACATGATAATGACAAAGCTGGTCAAACCCCAGATCTTCTGGCAATCCACGGGTATTTCCTACCAGTGCCTGTTAGTCCCTGACACTCACTTTTCTGTTCTTATTTTCTGTCAGATCATAGGACTACGTCTGAGATTTCATAATGCCTCTAGATTAAGACACCATATTAGATACAGTCATTGTTTTGGATGTCTACAGTATATTGAAATTTAAGCTCAAAAAATATCAATCCGTCAGGGAAAATATACAGACTTGTAATTTTTGCACATGCTGTTTGTTTAGCATCTCTAAGCATGCTAAATAAATATTTAAAAAGATATATGCATTAAAATCTGGAACTTCAAAATAAATGCAAATAAGTGTAAGTAATTATTTTCCTTTATTTATGCTTTAGGTGATACCTGTGTTCATCTGACTATGTGTATAATCTAACACAAAAATCAATGTATTAAAAAATAGACTCTGAGCTGATAGAAGTTTTAGGAATATGTGTTGGTTTTAGGCCTTAATACTATGCATAACATTAAGTTGAGAACATTTGGCGGTTCAGGACTTTACAGCTTTGTAAAACTGTTTGCAGTTTCACTTGTTCATTAGTTTTGCCTGAGAGTCTGGTATGTACAGAAGAGCATTTCTGTGGTGCTTCTTTCTAAGAGTAATTGCCGACTATTTTAATAATTGAACAACATGAAACCGAAAATGCTTTCCACTTTTCTGCTATTTGATCCCTTGCAATACTAATAATGAAGAGAAAGATGGTGAAAAATTATTTCCTTTGAGTCAGATTTTACTTGAAATGTTGTCTGCTGAAGCAAATAAAATTAGGAAGTTTTTAGATGACATGCAAACAAAATAAGTGTAAATGTACGCTTTCATGTTAGTGAAATGAGCTGCAAATATTGCCCTTGATGCTGTGCAGAAATCCTCCTTCATGGGTGACTGATATTGGGCAAATAAGTAGGTCATAAATCAAGAAAAAATGTGAGAATCCCTGGGAAAGAGACTGCTTTTTTAACTGGGTGGCTGCACACCACTCCACAGCTGTGGATTTATGGCATCTAGTAATGTGAACATGTGCATCTGAGGCTGATGATGTCTGTTGGTAAGCAGGAACTTTTTTTCCAACCAACCATGCAAGCTCTAAGAACCTGCCCTACTATCAAAGCAGTATTATCCTCCAAAGTAGTGTGGAAAAGTCTGTAATTGCAATACGCACTTTAACAAAGTCATTGGATTGGGCAAACTTCTGAAGTTGGAAATTTCTAGGGAAAGAGATTCATGGGGCTAATCAAGGATGTCTCAGTAAGGATGTCTGTCCAATAAATAATTTTATACGGCATTGTACATATATGGTAATGAAGAGTAGGAGTTCCAAGTTGCCTGGATTTACACCTGGATTTGCAAATCTAGATGTGCAAGCACAATTAAAGACAAGCAGATCTACAGCAAATGAGTCTCAGAGCAGACTCTCCAAAAGTTTTCCTCTTCACTTATAATGCTCTTTCCCATTAATAAAGTTCAGTGATTTGACTATTTGTGGGAATATCTCAGTTTGGTGCTGTTTTCTGTGATTCTGGAAACAAATGTAAAACCTTACTGTCAAAATAGTCTTGTTCTTTCTCAAATAACTTAATATTTTAAAACTTGCCTTGCCTTGCCTTGCCATCAATGTGTCCATACCTCTAGTTACATGTTTCTATAAGTATATTGATGGATTGCCATTTTATTTGGTCAAATAGCAGCAGTAGTCAACCCCCCC
>VXBA01000062.1:155650-181024 GCA_013399895.1 Serilophus lunatus
TAAATTCCCTCATTAAACTTGATACTAATTTTGTATTCTGGACTTAAATCTATCAAAGATGACCTAAAGAGGCAAAATGGAAATCTGAATGTCACTCTTCTTAAATGGATATACTGAAATATAGGAGGAAATTATCTGTAAAACTTACAGGTCTGGCAGACTTACAGGCCAGAGAACTCAATTTTGTGCCTAGAGAAGTAAATTTCCTTCTCATGATGTATCAGAACATAGGCTCATGGATGACAGAGTGATATATACTATTATATATATATATATATATATATATATATACATATAAATTTTTTAATGTTGTTTTTATTTCTAAAACAATATTTTTAATCTCAGAATTCAAAATTCTATGATAAATTCAGATTTCAGTGTCCTTCTGGGACAGAGAATTTTTACTATGCCTCTGCAGTCTTCCATGGGAGGATTTAAATTCTCAGAAATAAAGCTATACATTAGAAATCAGGCTCCATACTAATGTGGTGGCTAAGTCAAGTTAGATTAATTGCATATTAAAGAGTTGATATTGACTTGGCACAAGACATCAGATACAGCTGTCTAATTTAAAAAATGTTACTGGTAGCACAGCAAGTTAAATCAAACAAGTACATAGGTTTTTTGGGTGGGGAAAATAAATTTAAAATTTCTTAAAGCTCCTACTTGTATTTTTTTATTCCTTTTCTTGCACATTTTAGCAGGATTGTTTCTTACATTTTAATTATTATTTAAAGTGAGGCCTGTCTTTCATTTTAGTGAGATCACTTGCTGATCTTTTACTGATCTTACCTCCCTGGTATCATTGATAGGATATATGGAAATGGTTCAAAGCTGTACCAGGGGAAGTTTAGATTGGAAGCATTTTTTTAAAAAGAAGGTAGTCGAAATTGAAACACTCTTCCTAGACATATGGTCAATACCCCAAGCCTGGCAGGTCCCTTCCCCTTCCCCTTCCCCTTCCCCTTCCCCTTCCCCTTCNTTCCCCTTCCCCTTCCATCTTATAATTTTGCATTCATTTCACAGGAATGATTCCTTATGTTCATAGAAACAGAATAAATACTTTTGGGAAGAAGATTTCTCAGAATTTTAAAATGTAGCTATGTAGACTATATGAATCCTTTAATCCAGAGGCTATACCACATTTTTTTTTTCTTCTTCAGTGATATGTCTTGAAAAATGCATGCATGACATGTAAGCATTTTCTATCAACTTTATGAAGAATAAAGCAAATGCTGTTACTTCAATACATCAGGCAGTTGCTGTTCGTAATCTGTAACAAATTCAGGAGATCCCTTGTCTGAGAACATACTTCAAAAGAAGAGAGACATAATGAGATTTGAACCTGTGCCTTTCCTCTGGAGTGAGCTGTTGCTACATTATTGCATGATATGTCTGTCCTGTTAGCAGTAATTTTGAGTCAACTACTGAGTGATTCTATTGTAAGAAATAAAGAAAAGAGATACAAAGGAATAAAGCTGTAGTGAGCAACACACCTAGCTTGGCAATAGTTAACTGCTCTGGTGGCTAAAGGTAAATGGCGAAAAATAACTTCAGACATCTACAGGAAGAAGGAACATAGTCTGGAATGGAGTTTCCTCTTGCAATACCCTTAATCGCTTTTATTCCTTTCTCATTTTTCTGTTATTGGAATTTGCTGACTGCCTATCTATCCCACTAAATAATATTGTTGCTATGGTCATGATTTACACCTACTGCTTCTTCTTTGCAGAGGGACTTGCAAAAATAAAGACATGACAATTGATGAATTAATTGCTCATGCTCATTGCAAATCAGAAATGAACCAAAAGATTAAAAAAGAAGGAAAGATGATGGTAGATTTTTTCAAATGTAGGACTTCAAACAATTTAAAAAGATTTCTCTAATAGGTACCTTTAATTAGTGTCCTAAAAACTTACATGAGGAATACTTAGGGCTGCTGTATTTTACATTTTCTTACAATGTTCTATATTCAATTATTAATCAAAACTATTTTCAGTTTGGTGTTTCAATTTTGTAGCTCAGATACATGGTTAATTCCCAAAATCTTAGCTATCTCACCAGTCATGGTGACTGCTCGTTTGCTCCAGACATTTCAATGAAATCTCAGACACCTATTTTCAAGATAACCTACTTTTAAAATTTTTGTGTCGTTACCTTTCACTTTTTATGCCCTACACTATAAGATGTGTAAATGCAAATGCCAGCCAATAAAATGTCTTAATAGAACATGTTACATTTATGTTTTGGTGTCTCATAATATTTACTTCAGGAAAGATTATTTTTACTTATCAGTCTATTGGAATAGGATATGCAGAAATAATAGAGACAGTGTTTGGTATATGACTTGATGTGAATTTCATTCTTTTTTATTTTTTGTTTTTTTTTAAATGTCTTTGCCTCATCTTCTTCTGGGTCAGTACCAGTTGGGGAAAAGACATATAGCTTAATCATTTGTGTATGTGTCTATAATAATTTGATTTTGACTACTGAATGTATTTTAGTACTATAACTTGAAAAGGGGAAATATCTTCATGAGCGATGCAGCTATTGAGCTGCTATAGATTTGATTGTCCTGGCCTGTGGAGTTATCTTTCTTTCCATGACTAAAATTTCCCCTTCAGCTAAAGTTTTGATAGGTTCTCTCTCTTTCATATGATAGGTTCTCTCTCTTTCATATAGCACTCATTTTTATACCTGAGGAAATGTCTAGAAATAGAAAAGATTAATTAGTCTAAATAACAACAAAAAATAAATTAAGACTGATTTGAAAATAAATTATCAAGCATTTCTTCTGATTTTTCACTTTGTCTGTCTTTCCATTAGCTTCCAATTGATCCAGAGAGTTTTCATGCATCTGTTCCCAGAACTTCTTTCAAGGAGAATTGCTAAAACACTTAAAATCACAAATCACACTTGGGGGGGGGGGGGGGCTGAAATATATAATTCTCAGCTACCATGATTGTCTGGGCTTCTCTGGCTGTGTGCTAGCCAAAGCTTGAAGTGCAGCTTCTCCCCGCCTCATGGCCTTGTGCAGCCTGCCAGGGAAAAAGCATGCAAGGGCCCTCCCTGTGGCCTCCCTGACTTTGCTCCGCAGATGGATTTCAGCTTGGGCACTCATCCTTGGCCTGCTTGTTCACAGCATTGTGCCTTGTGAACAGCAACCCACTGACTTGGCCTTGGACCTGCCCCTTGGCTGGGGTTCGTGTGGCAGTCACAGGTCCCTTGGCTGCCCTTGACTATGGCTGTGACCCTGCACCACTCACCTGCATCGACACTCATCTCGTGTCATGGGCCCTGTGCCCCTGTCGGTGAGGGCACACACCAAATGGTCTCTTACCAGGCCTTCTCATGAAAGGTGGAACTATCTTGTTGGTGGTTTTTTCCAAAGCTTATTCTTTGCTACAAGGGACAGTTTTGCAATTTGCATGCAAGCTGGAAAGGTCAGGCATTGACATCTCATCTCTCATTATTTCTCCTTTATTGGAAATTTCCATTCCACTTGTACTAGAATATAGTCAGCTATTCTCTGAAAAGTTAAAATATCTAATTTGAAAGCTCTCTGAGTCTCTAAAGTTATATGTACTTACTTGACTTTGAAATTTTAGTATAAAGTTTTAAGAACTAAGTTGTTAAAAGCATTAATTCTATGAGATCTATCACCTGCAGATTAGATGCTTCTCCAAGGGGATGCTGTTCTTTCATATGAACTTCAGAAACTCAGATTAACAATTGGATCCTAAGGAAAGTACTCAAAAACTGAAGTTTATGGTTTGTTTGGTTGGGTTTTTTTATCCTTTCTTCCAGTTGCTTAAGGCTGTGCATTTCTGCCTTTGACAGGATTCATAGCATTGTGAAAAATCTGTATTTTCTTCTGAGCTGTATGTTATAAAGAACTCCTCTGCTTTGTTTTGGTAGATTTGCAGTTTCTCTGTGTGGCTTTAGAAGAAAGGTCTCACCATCTATTAGTCACAGGAATTTGTTTCCAGCTGAAGAATACAGGCATGTTTCTTTGTGTTAGGGAGCAGATTTTCTTCCTGTGGGTTAAGGCTGATAGCCAGGAACAAGCGTTTTTGTACTGCACTTTATTATTAAAACTACTAACTTGTTATTTGTGTGTTATCTCCTTTATTTGTACTAAGTGGTCATAATATGTTCTGACCTGGGTTTTGTCCGCTCTTTAAATGTGTACAAAACTTTAAAGTAAATCTCTTCCAAATGTTTTCTTTAATCTGTGTCGTAAACTATATCCACAAATATATTTAAGCAATATAAAGGATGCAATTTGTCATTGCTTTCTTGGAAAAAAACCCCACACAAACAATAAACATTATATCCAATAATCTTTATAATCATTATTGTTACTTTCAGGCATGAGTATGTTTCTGTCAAAAATCTACATTTAGAATTTTTTCTATTTTTCCTTTCAATCCATCAGTTTATTTATTATTTATTAGTATTTAATCTAAAAAATTAGAAAGAATTAGAATAAGAATAAAATTTGAAAGATTTCAGTAATTTAATTAACAGATTGAAGTTGTGTTTTTGTTTTCTTCAGAGGTCTGATTCTGTGAACTGTTGATAGTTTCTTATGTCCTTAAATGAAATTTATAGTAGCAGGTAGCTTTTATGAATGTATATTGGGAATAAATGTTCTGAAAAATTTATTTTGGCTGTGAAACATTCTGGTCATCCAGAAGGACTGGAGCATCTACATATGGTGTCTACATTTTTATTGTGGTAATCAGTCCCCAGAGGTCTGGGAAATGTGACAATAGGGTTATTTTGGAAACTTTTCAGCTAAACTAACTTGCTGCTTCTGCCTTCTGTTTTTATGTATATAAATATTTATTATGATTTAATTCCCTAGAAATAGAAAAGAGCAAAAATACATAATGTAAAAGTTGTCAGTTACTTCACCTTTGCTTTAAAAACCACAAATTCAGTGCTAAACATGGATTAAAAACTATCACCACAATATTCAGGAAATATTATGTATAAAGAATAAAAATTCTCTTTTGACCTCTTTGAAAAATATAGAAAGATATAGTGAGTAGAGCTCTTGGACAATGATTTTTGCACTTATCAGCATCAGGGAAGAGAGCTAGTTTGGACTAAAGTAAAAGAACAAACAAATTTGCACATACTTGTATGCAGGGAGGTTGCTGTCTATGGAAGAAATCCACTATGAGATCTCTGCATAGAACAAGAGATCAAGAATATTTTACTCTACATGAAGAATAATATCTATAGCTGAGGAGATGTGAGGGAAGGAAGAAAAAGGTTGAATCCTTAGCAATGTCCACGTCTGTGGGGACAAACGAGCATTTAGGGGATACAGAATCAGAATAGAAATGTTGAAGGACATGGAAAAGCTGAAAAAGCCTCTAAGAGGAAAAGGATAAAAGCATGTACTGCTTTAAAGAATGTCAAACATCTGAGTAACATGTTTTCCCTGCTTGCATTATGAAATACAATTTTCAAAACAAAGACTTGCATGTGCATGGCCATTATATTCTAAAACAATTAATGAAATCCATTAAGAAAAAAAGTAAAATTAAGAGAAGTAGTTCTTGTAAGGATTAAGTTCTTTGAACATTCATGTTTAGGACAGTGAAATAAAAACAGATGGAGAATACGGAGCAACTGATCTAAATTAGGATTTTATTGCTCCATAAAGTCTTCTTGGTAGGAGGCTAATATACCTCCGAAGGATTTCAGGTGTTTTAAATTAAATTGCAGCTGTGTAACCCTCGATACCACAATTCTAAATCTAACTTTTTTTTTTAATGCAGTAGTTGCATCTTAGAAGCAAGACATAAGAAAGTAACATGGTAGGTCAGAGGATCTACAAGTAGAATAACTGATTCCTGCTAGTGCCCTTCAGCAACAGAATAAAAATATGCAGTTATCTCCAGGCTGTTTTCATGTTTTCCTTTATATATATTATATTGATGTATTTTGTTCTGGACTTTCATGGAAACTACAATATTATCCTTACACATGTGTTTTGTGCCTCTCATTTCACAATTCATACACTGTTCAGTGTCCAATGTTGAAATTCCCACTCCAGGGCATCGCTGGTAATAGAGAGAACTATGACTGAGTCTACAGGTTTGAAACCTTATTTTTGTTTGCTTGCTTCTTTTAGGATATTGGTATCACAAAATCACAGAGCCATAGAATATTCTGAGTTGGAAGAATCCTTGATAAGGCCACTCCCTTGGGTCCTGTCACAGGTCACCAGAGATAGTGCCTGTCCCCCTTTTGCTTCTTACAGGGAAATTGTAGACTGCAATAAGGTCTTCCCTCAGTCTCCTCTTCTCCAGGCTGAACATACTAAATGGCCTCAGCTGTTCCTCATACAACTTCCCTTTGAGGCCCTTCACTACTCTTATTGCCCTTCTTTAGACACTCTCTAATATCTTAATGTCTTTTTAAAATTGTGGTGCCCAAAACTGCACACAATATTCAAGGTGAGGCTGCACCAGTGTGGAGCAGAGTGGGACAATCCCTTCCCTCGACCAGCTGATGATGCCCCCCAGGACACGGTTGGCCCTCCTGGCTGCTAGGGCTATTGCACTTTGACCATACTTTGCATGGCACTACTTTTCAGAATCTCATTCCTTAGTCTGTACAAACATCTGCCATTGCCCCATCCCAGACGCAGAATTCAGCTGTTTCCCTTGTTGAACTTCATATGGCTGGTGATTGCCCATGTCTTTATTTTGCCAAGGCCTCTTTGCAGGGCATCCCTGCCTTCAAGGGAGTCAACAGCTTCTCCCAGTTTTGTGTCATCTGCAAACCTGCTTAGTATTCCTTCCAGTCCTGTGTTCAAGTCACTTACAAAGATGTTGAAGAGCACAGGGCCTCAGATGGAGCCCCGTGGAGCCCCACTAGTGACAGGCCACCAATCTGATGTCACTGCATTCACTATTACCCACTTTGCTTGACCAATGAGCCAATTGCTCATCCACAACATAATGGGTTTATCCATCTCTGTGCTGTACATTTTGTCCAGAGGGATCTTGTAAGAGACAGTATTGAAAGCTTTACTGAAATCCCAGTAGGTGATATCAACTGGCTTCCCTTGATCAGCTAGGTAGGTTACCTTGTCATAAGCAGGACTTTCCTCTCACGAAGCTGTACTGGCCATGAGCAATGACTACCTTGTCTTTCAGGTACTTTTCAATACCTCCCATAATAATCTTCTCCACAACTTTACCAGGCACTGAAGTGAGATTGACAGGCCTGTAGCTTCCTCTGCCTTTTCTCTGTCCCTACTTGTGAGATGACCATCCTCATCTTAATGGGCCAACGATATTTCCATTGTGCCTATAGCTATTAATGTATTTGGAAAAAAATCTTTTTATCGTCCCCCACATTTCTGGCAGCTTCAACTCCAGCTGAGCTTTGGCCTCACAAATTTTTTCCCTATAGTGGCAAGAAGCATCTCTGAATTCTTTCCCAGCAAGGTCACTTGACCTTGCTTCCACACCTTTTTCCCCTCATTTTCAAGAGAAGTTCCTTGCTTAGCCAAGGCAGCCTTCTGCTTCACCTTCTTGACTTCCAGCATTTGGGAATTCCCTGTTCCAGTGCCCTTGGGAAGTGATGTTTAATAAGTGATCAGCACTGATGTGCCCAAGCACATGCCAAAACATTTTCCGAGGGGACTTTACTTACTAATTTCCTGAGCAGGCTGAAGTGTGCTCTCCTTATGTGCAGAGTTGAGGTTTTGCTGGCACTTTTCCTCATGTCAACAGAGATTTAAAACTCGATCACTCCGTGATCACTCTGACTGAGAAGGCCACCAATCTCCACTTCACTTTCAAGATCTACTACTGACAAGCAGCAGATGAAGAAGGGCACCTTTTTGAGTTGAGTCCCTTAGGACCTGCTCCATAAAGTTGTCACTCTGGTTTTTTAGGAATCTTCTGGCCTAGGTTGTGCCAGCTGTGTGATGCTCACAGTTAATTTCTGGCAAGTCCCCCCCATAAGGACACTGGTAATTTTAGAATGTATTTTAAAGCCATCTTAAAATGGGAAACAAAATCAGCTGAAGATGTTATGAACCAGCTGAGTCATTTATCTCTGGACCTGTTGGACATTACGATTTCCAGCACAGTTTTTTGCTGTAGAAAATGCTCAGTGCCTTTAAAAATGAGATTTTCAAAGAACAAAAAGCAGACTGCTAGTTCTGTTATCCTACCCTTTAACTCCTTTATCTCAAGCTCCCTCTGTACTCTTCTACTTCTTATCTGCCTTCTTTATAAACTTTTTTCAATACATCTAAATGCATTTCAATGCATTGAAGCTGTAAAACTTAGATGTAAACTGTCATTGAAGTCTTTGTAATGAACATTTACAAAACTAAACAAACCTAAAGTCCTCAATAAGTCTTTTCTAAAATTTTAAAATCTACTCTTCATGAATTGTGAGTAGTATGGACATACAAATAGCATAAAAGAGGTATCTGTAATTTCTTGAGCTGTTTGTCTGAGAACAGTCTGAATATCCAATGCCATTTAACTTTCTTCAGTATCAAGTGACTTCATGTGATAGCAGAAACAGCCTGGTTTTGTAAAATTTATAACAATCGTTATATAATTTTTCTTTCTTTTCTTGGTATATGCATTACAATGAAGTATGTTCTCTATTCAATGCAGTTCCGTGTGCCCAAAATTTCTTATCAGTACCAAACTGAAGTTTGCTAACTATGAACCTCATTTAACTTGGAGGTGATTTTGGTGTTTTTCTAGTTCATCAGCCAATCTCGAGTTGTCGAAGCATGTCATTTCCTCTGTTGTATTCTTAACACATTGCCATGATGAAAATGAAAAGTTGTCTTCCTCTTTTTGAATAAATAGGAAAACATTATAAGGAGCAGGTGAACAGATTATAGGATATAAAGAAAGGATTTATGTCTGTCCATAGGAATAACAACATCAAGTCATAAACAGACCTCCTTTTTTGACTCTCCTCTTAACAACTAGATTTCTTCATTATGCAATCCAAGAAAAGAAATAATGGCAATTAGTGTGTGAAGTTCACAAGGATAGGATATGGAAAAAGCCTAGTAAATAAAAAATAAAAGCATAGGCTATCATAAGAACTAGAATGCAGATTACTCCTGTTGTGGAAGAGAGTTGCAAGATGGATGTCAACAATTCCAGCCCATCACAACCTCATTTTACTCAAATAAATATTTGCAGAACTTTCACCTGAATTTGAAATAAAAAACCAACCTATTGTGAATGTCCTGGGTTAGACAATTTGTGATTTTAAAAATTATAGAGATACCAGATGTATAAAGAAATAAGAATTTATCACCAAAATATAATAGGTATATGAGATAGTAAAAAGAAAAATGAAAAAAAATTAAAATGAAAACACCAGAGAATACCAACAACAAACAAACCAACCAACCACATTATAACTAATAAAACAAACACAAACCCCTTTTTTGTTTTGATGATGCCCTGGATTGCAGTGATGCTCATGGACCTGCAAGGGACATTGGCGGCTCCATGGGAGGTGATGGGGGATGCACTACTCTGTGATGGTAGCTGGTGGCATGGCAGGAATGGGGAGTCTGCCATAGAAAGATGGAGTTTCAGGGATTCACCGAGGTGCCACCAGGGTTGGTTGGGGTTAGGGATGCCATGACCGGGTTGCCAGGGGTTGTCACCAAAAGGTGATTGGGAGTAACCAGGGATTTCCAAAAGGACTGGGGAGGGGGCTCAGTGTTCAGGCAAACTGATGGTAAGGCGGTGTGTAGCGGGGTTGGTTCTGAGTCAAATCACAAGTCTTCACAGAAGTAATGGTGAAATGCTCTCTTTATTACAGAAAACATGCAGTTTATATAATAGTTCATTTTTCCACACACACAGCATGAGCCCCAACTAATAGTTAATTGGTTACACATTTGCATATGCGCACCCCCTATGTTTACTTTCTTCTCACCTTACTCTTTCTATTTCTGTCTAATTATTTTCCTAAGTTCAATCTTCAACTTAGCTCAAGGCTAAGCCGTGCTTGTTTTTGAGGCCCAGGCACTGCTTGAGCATGTAGGCCTTGCTGTGCCCTCTCTGTTTAAAATCCCTCTATAGTGGTGGACTGGAGTCAGTCTGTTTCCTGGGGTGCTGAAAATGGCTAATGATCAGCTGTAGGCAGGCAGCAGCGAAATGGAGGGGTTGGAAATCATGAGGCTGAAGCAAAAAAAATGGTGGTTGCGGCAATTCCGAGCAGAAAAAGAGTTTTCTCTCACTGAGAGCCAATGACCAAACAGGAAATGCCAGGAGTGCTGGCTGATGTTTTATAGAGCTCTAGGGCCTCCCCGTAATCCTACTGCCTTCATACCTGCGTGTTGCCTCTCGACACGCTTCGAGAGGAGCGGCTGTGTGTCATTCCATCTTGCTATTGGCTACCAACTGAGCTCACCCTGCCCTCAGTCCTCGCCCCACTTCCACCCAAAAAGACACATGAAAATTTCCTTTTGTTCACTCCACGTGGCTGCTGACAATGGTGGGTCCCCTGTCCTCCCTACGCTGTCCCCGCATTAGCCCCTGCCCAGCCATGCCAGTGGAGTGGCAGACTTTCCTGAGGCTGCAGTGCCACCACAGCCACCTTTGGCCACCCTCGTGCCTCCCTTGTGCTCCTGGAGAGCCTGGGAGAAAGAAAAGGTGCCGCCACTGGAGGCCCACAGCTGCCATGGCCGCTCTCCTTCCTGCCGGACACCGCCACCGGGGCTCCTCTGCTGACAGGAAACCAGCAATGAACTTGAATATTTTATCTCCTTGTCTTTATTTGAAGAACTCTAAAAGAAAAAAAAACAACCAAAACCCAAACAAACAAACTGCACCACAAAAATATTACATCATATATATGGCATCAAATATGTAATAAAAAAAAGGTAAGCAAATTCTTGAAGTAAGTATTTTATTTTTCCAACCAAATAATCCATATAAATAAATATTCTAAAGCTTCTGGAAAGCGGTGAAATTAAAGTGGCAGGAGAGAATGATTATAATAAATAGCCAAGGAGCATAGATATTGAATGAGGCTCTAGGAAGAAAATCTAATGACAATTAATATTGGCATTGGTAGGATCCTACTTTCTCCCCTAGCCTTACATGAAGGATTAAAAATCTTCCTCTTTCAATCACACAACTGCTTAAAAGGTATGAAAGACATTGGAAACATAGCTTGTGCCTGAATTCAACACAGAGAATGTCTACAGAATTTACAAAATTAGGAAATATTTTTGCAAGACTATAATGTGAACATACTGAGTGAAGATTATCATTCTGGCAAGACATGAACTCTGAAATTTTTCTTGCTCCCTTTTTAAGAGCATTTTTAAGGTTTAAGGGAATTATGAAAATACTGATTTTGTTTAGCAATACAACAGGCACTGTGATAGGAGAATGTAATTACTATCTTCTAAAACTGCAACAACTTTAGACCTTATGAACTACTTAAAATTATTTTTCTTATTATGTTGACCAGTGTACTGAATTTGTATAAACACTTTGGGGCTCATAAATAGCCTAGTTGAATCCTCTCTTTATTTAGTCTAATATAGCATGCTGCTATCTCACTTACATACTTATTATTGCTTAGGAAGTAAAATGCAATTTTTTAATGGGATTCTTTTCTGGCTTGCAGGGCCATTTCATTAAATAAATACTCAAACTATCAAGTAAGCATAAAAGCATAAATCATGCTGACACCAATGAGACATGAAAACATAAATCAAACTGACATGACTTAAATTAGAGTACATATACATGCAGACTTAGACTGATTGCAATTCTTAAATATTCTTTTCTAAATAAAATGAGTTAAGGAGACATGGCAATGTAGAAAATTTTAGTAGACAGAAGGTTGGAAGGCACATTTAGAATTTTTACCTATATCAATTTTCTCTTCACAGATACTTTTTGTTGTTGTTGGCTCATGGCAGTAGCTCCAAATCTTTGAATCATAGAATGCTTTGAGTTGGAAGGGACCTTTAATGGTCATGTAGTCCAAACCTCCTGTGATGAGCAGGGAGATCTTCAACTAGATCGAGTTGCTCAGAGCCCCATCCAACCTGGCCTTGATTATTTCCAGGGAAAGGGCATCCGCCATATGTCTGGACAACCTGTGCCAGTATTCCACCACTCTCATTCTAAAAAAAATTCTTCCTTATATCTTGTCTGCATCTAACCTCCTTTAGTTTAAAACTATTACCCCTTGTCCTATCACAACAGGCCCTACTAGAAGTTTTGTTTCCAAAACAAGGCCTCCCTGGAGCCTTACTTTTTCACCCTTTCTTCATTCGTCCCTCTGATTATTTTCATGGCCCTCTGTAACAGCTGTTTGTTTGCCCTGGGAATGAGGCTTGCAATTTTTGGCAGGCGAGAGGTCACAGATTCTCTGAAATCACAAACGCTACAAGAAAGGTAGAACCAGAGCTCATGGTGCCTCAGAAAATCCGAGAAAGAAAGACTACGCAAGGGAGTAAAGAAGGGGCAAAATGGAGAACCTTGTTTATTGGAAATTCATCTTACTTTTATAGTCAGTGGTTTGTTCTGACTCAACATAGCCAATGGACAAAAAGTATAATGATCACGTGTTATTCAGCAGTTGCTTCTTCAAATGTCTTAGAGCCGCAGGAGAATCGGAAGATGCTTGATATCTGGTGTTTACATTCTTTAAACCTTGTGTCATGGTCTGAACATGCTCTATTAATGATTTCATAACCCCATAACCCTCCTCTGGACCTGCTACAACAGGTCCTTGTCTTTCCTGTGCTGAGGATTCCAGAGATTAATGTAATGCTCCATGTGGGATCTTACTAGTGTAGAGGAGAGGGCTCCTTCATCTGAATGATATATGCGTCCATAGGTGCACAGATCTAATGAATATTTAAAATAGAATCTATTCCTCACAGTTTATACCATGAAAATCCTTTCTAATTCCCTGGAGTTAGATTTAGTTGTGTTTTTGCTTCTCATTTAAAAAATGAAAAGTCTTTCAGCCTCACTAAAGTTGTATCTACTTATAATAATCATACTAGCTCAAGGAAAAAAAGCTCAAAAAAACTATCCGAAATAAAAAACCCACTCAATAAAAGCCCTTTAGTTTTCCACTCCTATGACAATTTATATTTATCTGTGACAATTTTTATTTGATGATTCAACATAAACAAAGCATTTTAATGAAGAATTTATATATATCAAATTGCAGGTGTATGTAGTGTCTTACTACTGTCTTATAGCTGTACTTCCCTTGTTTTCTCTTGTAATGTATCACTTTAATGTTGGAAGGTCTAGTACTTAAGATGATTTTTAGACAGCACCCTTCAAAGGTAAGACATAGTAAGAAAGCTCAGAAAGCCTAGATTTCAGGGTCACATCCACCTCTCTTTAGAGGCTAGATAACTAATTTCTGCTTATTTCAGAGTGTGGTTGCCCTGCTTATTTGTATTATAAAATCTTTGATCTAAAGATTGTCTCTTAGCAGGCCTAATTTCCTTTGAAGATATAAAATCAGGTCTTTGGCCAGCAGGTCAGTGATCCAATTCAAATGAATGGTGTGTAAATACTAATTAAAATGAGATCTCAGGAGAATCCTTTGTGCGGTGGGACTGGGGCCTCATTAATTTTGTATGTTTACATAAAAGATAGGATCATGCAGGTGTTCTTTTCCTGAAGCCTTGTAAGACTTCCTAAATTCTACTAAGGGCTCATTGACTTAATGGAGTAACAGTTTTGTGATCAAAGACATCTTTTCAAGTAGTATTGAATAATGTTTTTGTCATAATCTGTTTTGTGAGTAAGACTATGTACCTTGAAATAGGTTTATTTACAACAGAGGTAATTTTACTAAATTTATTAATATAGATTCTGTTTTCCTCTCAGTAAAAACCAAGATTTGTTCCACATTAAATCCACATTTGCTTTTAGGCAGCTTCCTAAGCTGCAATATCTAGGCAAGTCATGTATTTCTGCAAACGGAAAGAAACTGACAAAATACCTGTAAAACAGTACCTGTGACTTTTTTTTTTTTTTTTTTTTTTTTTTTGACAAGGACCTCAGCCACCATCTCACACTAAACAAATGCCTTCTTCTTTAGAACACTGAGAGTTGGGAAGAGAGTATATACAGTAAGGAAATGATATGACCTAAATAAAGGTGCACTGCAAGTGTAGTTTTTAAACTCTTTTTGTCATTTAGTAATTAAATTACAGAAAAAAACAACAAAAACCACCGAAAGGACATCTATCATATACAAAAACTTGAATTATTTTGTGCAGTAGATAATACATGTGCACCATAAACTTGAGGCTTATCCTAATGCTATGCTATCTTGAATCCAGTCATTTCTATCAGAATGTTTATTTCCACATGCTTTTAGTTCTGCTTCACTTTGCACTCTCTTTCCTAGAAGAAATGAATCGAAATTACTTCAAGCCATCTCTAAACCTCAGAAAAGCAGGAAAATCTGTTTTGTCTTGCAATAATTGATTGTTTGTAGGCCTAGGTTAATGTTACTGTTTACTGTAATACAGACGTCTGATAGCTGAAAAATACTAGCAGGTACAGTATTAAAAGATGCAACTTGCCCTGACTTCAGGTTGCTACTTAAACAGAGTCTGTCTGCCCATGTCATTAGAGATTTCTATAAACTTTGAGTTTTCTGGCACAGAAATGCCTTGCAGTTTAGTCAGTAACAGTCATTTTCATCTGTTTTTATTTAGTTGTAGAAACAAGCACTCACATAAAAACTGAAGTCTTAATGGTATGGGATTAATGTACATTTAGTGATGAAAGTACCTTTATGCTAAGTTCAACTCTTATCAAATTCACTTTACCACATTACACTTTTTCTGCACATTAGCATAATTCTGGATGTATAATGAATATAAATTCAATTTAAATATATAACCCTGTGGTAGGATAGGTAGGAATGTCTGAAAACTGATTAAAAGGCTCTGTTTGAAGACTACTTGTCCTTTTGTGGTCGAGATCACAGAGTATTAGTGTTAAATCGTGTAACTGATATAAATTCTCTCTAGAATTGACAACAAAGGAGAGATGTCTACTACATGGCCCTTTTTCTTAACTTTTTTTCTTCTTCTTCTTAACATCTATTTGTTCCTCCTTAGAAGGAAAGGTAGTTTATAGACAGTGCAGCAGACAGTCATGCTGTCTCAACATTTTCTAGTTCTGATCTTATCTAGTTCTGATCTTCCATCAATAACATGGTATTTAGTAAAGTGCTCCTTTATCAAGATGAAAATGAAAGAAACAATACGTTTTATAAATATTAAAATATTCAATATACAGATTTTCCCTCCTTTCTTTGAATTAGAACTTAATTCCTCCAGAGCTGACATTTATTTGAGAAAATTATTCATGTAGGTCTCAGGTTATGATTATGTGGAGTTACCTGTGTCACTTTTACTAGCTAGATAATAGGTAGTCAAATGTTTTTGTTTTCTAAAAATTTTCAAGCCATGGTCACTTTTAATATGGCTTCTGGATTATATCTATAGTTTTTATTCCATTGTCTTGCAGCTAAATTCTAGAAGAGGAATAAAAAAATTTAAATGTACTTTCAGTTGAAATCACGGTCATAATTCAAACTATAAATCATCTGAACTGGTGAATGTTTGTCAGTTTCTGCTTTTCTTTGCAGACTTGGCATATCCCTGAGCAACGAACTAGTTGAATATGAGTTTGATTGATCTGTATGTCAGCAAAGTTCTCTCTTCAGAACTCATCCTGACAGGAGTCACAAAAGTCTATCCAATCTTTCCTTAAATTTTTCACTTCATATATTTAGTCTTTAGTCAATGCAGTCTTATATCTTTTCCTTTTGACAAGATGCCCACCAGCCAAACACCAATTTTTATTTAACCCTTAATGCATTTCCTTTCATGTTGACAATTAGCATGATTGAATTCCTCTCTCTTCCATCACTTAATACCTACTTCCTGCTTAGACTGGGAGACATGTTCCTTCAATTCAGAAAACTCAAGTTCACTTTTCCATTTTCCATCATTTCCTAATTCCTCCAAGTTTCTCCAGAAATAGCATTATTTTCAGTCTCTGATGGCACACACTGGCTTTAGACAGTCCATCCAACTGTCTATCACTTCCAACTGTGGCAAAATCATCTCATGTTTGATGAAATGCCTGTACTTTGAACTGTAATCCTTACTTTTAAATTAAGTACAAGTTTCCATGACACTGATGTCTAGTTTGGCTGTCTCTGAGAAAAGAAGGGGCCTCAGCTTATTCCACAACATGCTGCTTTGGCTCTCCTGGAGAAATCAAAAGGTTTCAAACTCAAAGCTCAGCTGCAGTCCAGCTGTCAACTTCTGCTTGTTGTCTCAATGCACAGTAGGGTCCTGGCAGATCATCAGCTCTTGTTGTGATCTCTGTTGCTATCCCATGAATACAAAACTTGATATGGACCCTGGCCATAGTTAGTAAGACAGTCGAAAGTCAAGCACAAAACCAGTAACAATTTGACTTTCAGTGCTCCATTGCCTCAGCCATAATTAAGCTTTCTGCTGACATCACTGATTTACTACTTCAAAAATTTACTCAGATGGTCTCAGCACAAAACAAGTTTTCCTTGTAGAAATGGCTAGTTAGACGAATACTATCCTAGCAGAGTAGAACCCATACACCTGAAACCTGTAGCTGCGATAAATCTATCTTTGAAAAATTAAGTTGTGTCATGGCTCTCTGATTTCTCCTATGCTAGACAAACGCATAAAGACTGCAATTCTCTTATTCTGCTACATTCCCTCTGACTGTTTTCTATTTAGAATCATGGCCTATATTGACACTTTACTTGATGCATATGTCAAACTTCCTTCCGGAGATAGTTTTTGTTAAAATTACTGTTCCATCAGTGTGAGAATAATTACAATTATTGCAGTAGCATGAAGTTCAGCTCTGAACTGCTAAATGTATTATTCTGCTAACTCTTTGCTTAATTTCATCTATTTAATTTGCAATCAAATGATAGTGCTTCACACTTTTTGAATACCTCAGAAATTGTCTCATTTTTAATCCAGAAGTTGTAGTGAAAATGGTTTGCTTTTGAAACACCATTGCTACTGATTTCCTTCCAGGATGAACACTGGGCATTTTTGGCTAGTTTTCTAATAATCTAATGAGACTTTACTCCATGATAGAAAACACAATAGTTTTCTTCATTAGTTTCTTATAAAAAACATTTTACAAAACAAATTCAAGTACTCAGCAAATTCATTCACAAATACTCCTTGACTGGCTATTTTTTAAATCTCCCAGAGAATTCTGATGGGGTTTAGAAGCAAGATATTTTTAGAAGCAACATAATGTGTCATGTAGTAGTAACACTAATAATTTTCCATTAACTTACATCTTCAAGCTATATCCTTATTGAAGAAGTTGATGATTTACCTATTTTATATCTTGTTTTTATATTTTATTCTTCCCAAAATAAGAACTGGAGATGAACAAGTAAATGAAGTCATGGTAAAAAGAAAATGACCTAAAGGAGATAATCCTTTACAGAAAATGTCACTAGGCTCTGAAACTCCTACAATTAACTTCTCTTCAGTCATTGGTAAAGTGGACAAAAATTCAGCAACCAGTTTCACTAACTGTGATGATTTTGAGGGGGCTGGGATCACTAGAGGGTGGTCAAAGGGGGCTTCAGGGCTCGAGGATGTCCTCGGACTTTGGGAGGGGGGAAGAGTGTAAGAAAACCTCACTTACCCGCCTGAGTAAAATTCAGTTTTCCTCAAAAAGCCGGGATGGGGTGGGGGAAGCTGAGATTGGGGCAGCCCTCTCCCAGACAAGGCAGTGGGGTTGCCCCAGCCATTCCCCGGGACGGTGCCAGGGAGGGGGCTGTTTTCGGCGGGCCGCTGCCCCGCCACCCCCCCTGCCGGGCCAGGACCAAGGTGGTGGTGGGGGGGGCAGCGGCGACAGCTTCTCCTTTCCGCTGGGCTCCCCCTGCCCCCACCGGGAGAGCGGGGCCAGGACGGTCCTCGCTCCTGCTATTCCCTGGCGGCGCGGGCCGGGATGGGGCCGGCGGCGGCTCCTCGTCCCCGTGCAGGCTGGGGGCGGCGGCGGCCAGTGCTGATCCCCCCGGCCGGGCCGGGCCGGGGTCCTGGCCCCTCTGGGAGAGTGGGCTGGCCCCGTGCGATTCCACCCATTTCTCTCGGCACAGAAGCAGTTCCCAGCTTGCAAGCAAGTAACCCTTCGGGGAGGTGGTGCGAGGGAGTCGTTTTCACTTCTTTTTATGTTTTTCAGAGAGCTTGAAGGGCTGGGGAGTGCTTCCAGCAGAGACGGAAAGACAGAGACGGCTTTTCCTACCCTTCCCCCCCTGTTCTTTCAGCTAGCCATCTACCTGAGAGAGCAATTCCCTTTCTGTTTTGTTTTGTTTTGTTTTTTCTTTTATGTTTTTTTTCTCCTGCATGTCAAGTGTTTCTCTATGTAATTTTGGGGTCCCTTTGGGTTACCCCTTCTTCCCTATTTTAAATCTCCTGTAACAAACTGTTCACCTGCTGCTAATTTTGTTCAGTTTTCCGTCACCTTTGTTGAACCTGCCCCTGGACGATAAAGGGTGGTTTAAACCACCACACTAACACACCTTAGCTCTCCTCTGGACACTTCTGCTTCTTCCTTTCTGGTTTCCAGTCCCCTAAAGAACAGGTTCTGAAAAAGAGTACATGATGTTGCAACATTTACTTGACTTTTCTGTAATGGTTTATTGTAGGTGCATGCACTAAATGAGGAGATAGACGTAGTTGGCTGAGATTATGGCAAGGATGAGGGCATGGGTGAGAAACTGACAGAAAAGCACACTCCTGTGCTGCGTGCATACCTCACTTTAGAGGTATGCTCAGCACCCCAATGAACTTTTCTTGGTCGTGTGGTTTTTTGTTTTTCCTTCTTCTTTCCCTTTCCCTTTCTTTCTCTTAGTTTTTGTCATATTTTGACACACCTGCTACTATCTTAAAAGGCCTTCCTTGACAATTACAATGGTTGGGTTTTTGACGCGTTCTACAGGATCTTTCTGAAAGCTACGGCAGAAGCTTCTGTGGAAAATTGATATTAGGTAACCATCTCATATATTGTAAACTATCTTCTACCATATGAAAAAAAATTTCAATCACACAATGAGAGCAGAACAGCATCATGTGATGCATATGCAGAGCTTTTTTCTTCTTTAATGAGTATTTATGCTTTTGTGACCACCACTAAATAAAATAAATAACTGAATAAAAAACTAAAGAGTTCACAAAGTTTGGGAAATTTTTTAAAAACTTTACATGAATTCACAATTATCTTTCAAAGTATTTTGTACTGTGTTTTTGTATATCAGTCTATTTTCACTTTTAGAATAGGTTGGAAAAATAGGTCTGCAAAGTGTTGGGTGTTGTACCCAGAACACCTGTCCAAGTATTGCTCCTTTTCAACAAGGAAATGCTTACATTTTTTGTTTTACCAGCTGCATTTATCTACTCAAGGCTTTCTATATGGCACTTTCAGCAAAGTCTTCTGTCAATGATAAATTATTGTGTACTGTCTTAATATATCCAGGACTATTGAATTGAATTAAGTGCAGAATTTTAATACATGGAATAGTAAATTCCTCAGGAGGAAAGCTGCAAAGAAAATACAATTTCTCCCTCTCCCCATCCAGTTTGTGATTATTTTCATTCATTACTTGAAATTGAAATAGTACAGCAACTCTCGGGTCTGTTTGTAATGACATTGAAAGCTATTGGAAAAATGAAAAAAGTTTTGAGCAAGTATCTGTTGTAAGAAATGCCCTTGATATTAACTTGCAAAGTAATTAATAGACTAGCTTGTTTATTAAGGCTGGAGGAAAGAAACTGATACTCAGTGAAGAGTAAATTGCTCTTGTGAAAAAACGTCTTAGTCGTTAGGAAAGATTTCAACAGGGGCTATACAGTTCAGTGTAAGATTAGTGTGTATGTCTGTAATGGTTTAACCCCAGCTGGATGCCAGGGGCCCATCACAGCCACTCTCTCACTCCCCCTCACCCAGCAATAGAGGAGAGACAATATAATGAGAGGTTTTGTTAGTTGAGATAAATAGTACAATAGATTTTTTGCTAATCACCGTCACAGGCAAAACAAGACTCCATGTGAGAATAACAGTTATATTTATTACTAACAAGATCAGAGCTTAAGAGTGAGAGACAATAAGAGACACCTTTTCTTCCCCACCCACTTCTCTTAACATCCAACCTCCTCTCTCTCAGCGGTCCAGGGAAAAAGCAAGGTGGAGGAGAGGGTTGTTATTATTAGCTGTTTTCAGCCGCTGCTTGGGGAGAAGAGTCCTTCCAACTGCATTCCATGAGGTCCCATCCCATGGGAGACAGCTCTTCACAAACTGCTCCAGTGTGGGACTCTCTCACAGGACACAGTTCCTCTCACAAACTGCTCTGGTGAGAGTCCATCCCATGGGCAGCAGCCCTTCAGACACTGCTGCCACATGGGTCACATTCCACAGGGTGCAGTCCTTCAGGTGCAGTTGCTCCAGCAGGGCCCCACAGGCCACAAGTCCTAACAGGAAATCCTGCTCCACCGTGGGCTCGTGTCCCCCGTGGGCTACAGTCCCCTGCCAGAACCCTGCTCCAACATGGGCCTCCCATGGGCTACAGGTGGATCTCTGCACTCCTGTGGTCCTCCATGGGCTGCAGGGGCACAGCTGCTTCACCATGGTCTTCCCCATGGGCTGCAGCTGGATCTCAGCTCCGGCGCCAGGAGCATCTCCTCCCCCTCCTTCTTCACTGACCTTGGTGTCTGCGTTGTTGTTCACAGGCTCTCACCCTGCTCCTCTCCAGCAGCCATCTTCATCTAACTTAACTTTTTTTCTTTCCTTTTTAAATATGTTATCACAGAGGTGTTCCTTCAACTGCTGATTGGCCTGGCCTTGGTCAGCAGCAGGCCCAGCCTGGAGCTGGCTGGCATTGGCTCTGCTGGACATGGGGAAAACTTCCAGCAGCTTCTCAAAGAAGCTTCCCCCTCTACCCCACTGCTGCTACCAAAACCTGGCCACAGAGAAACCAATATAGTGTCTTAGAGGAAGAATATGATACCTCTGTCAGCTACAGATATGGATTCTGATGGCAGCTGGGAGTTACAAAGAAGTTCATGAAGAGAGATGAAATCTCAAGAAGCAGCTCATTAAGCAGGGTTATACAAATGACAGATGAGTAGCTAGTCATGGAATGATTTCTTTCTGAGATCTTCACAAATTATTGGAGCATTTTAAAAAGCAGCTCCAATTCAAATAGAAATTTAAATAATTAACTTTCTTGGAACTTGATATTTTAATTATGAGATACGGCTAAGTCATGATTTGCCTTATACTGCAATAACAAATAACACCAAATTTCATAAAATTGTTTAGTAGGGAATCTAGTTTAATAACCTTAAAAGGAATTTGGCAGGTATCATGTTGAAATGATCACTATTTTTTTTTCAATATAAGTTTTCAATATAAGCAACCTTTTAAAAGTTGTGGTTTGACACATATTTATTCATTTACATTTTGTCACAAGCTGCGGGTAAAATTAGCCATTTAATTCAGAAAGTTCATGCCAGTTCTTGCAGAGATAGATAAGTACATGTTAGTGAGGTAGAATGAAACAGAAGCTCAGTGAGATGCTGCTTTGGACAACACCTATTATGATATCTTTATGAAGAAAACTGGAAATGTCTATTGAAAATAGTTTAAATGATCTTTCTTTTTCAGAGTAAAATGGTAGTGCTTTGTTTTTCAGATGTTTGATTTTGATGAAAAATATACTCTCTCTGGAGATAATATCCTGTCACATATACAGAAACTTAATGAGATACACAGTGTTCTATTAATTATGCTGATACACTGCAGAAAACATTGTATGTGTATCTCAATGAAATTATGATTTTATAAACCATCCAGGAGAGGATGAAATTGCCTTCCAAAGTTGTGTCAAAGGACAGATGCTTAGTAAGTTTGAAAGACATATGATGGTAATGTCATTCTGATAGCTCTGGGTTCTTCATGTAGATGCAAGATGAAAAATGGGCATTCTCTGAAGCATCTTCTTTTTAAAAAAGAAATACTATGACTTTCCTCTCTATGGATAGAAGAGTCATGACAGAGTTTAGGTAGTTGTTGTGGTTAGGTAATGATCTTAAAATTCTGCTGATAAATGCAATATGAATGCTGTGATATTAACCTGAAAACCCTTTGGCAACTTGCTCTGTGCTTGAATTCTTGCTTTATTCTAATGCAGACAGAGCTTCATAATGATGAATATGTTACATGGACATGAAAGTATTTTATTTTATATATGTGGGTAAGAAAAAAATTGCTCCTCAAGTAATTTCAGAGAAACCATTGTAGTTTGTTTTTGTTGTTTTATGAAGGCCAGGTAGATAAGCATAAAGTAAGTTAAGAGCATTTACATATCTCTAAGTGGCGTTTTATTTATGTCTTTCACATGTTTGCTTTTGTTCACACAAAACCTTATTATTAATTAGTCTGAACGCCTAATAATAAACAAAAGCAGTAGAACTTTTGCTGCTACACTAGAAAACTGAAATTAACTTCTTTGAAAAACTTCAATATTCAATTCACCAGACTGATACATGAAAACAAACATTGTTTCTTTGATGGTCTCAGTCGTCTTAAATAAGAGATCTCTTTCAGAAGGGTAAAAGAACTGCCAGATCTGGATGCAATTTATCCATGTAAACATGTGACTTTAAAAACTGTGAAAGTATTGTTTGAGTATTTGTAATCACTCTTAATTTTATTCACAGATTAAATTGTATTTTTTTTCCCATGGCAAATAATCCATTAAAATACTTAATACTAATACTATAATAAAAATAGTACTATCCTAATACTAGTAATACTAATACTATACTAAAACTAATACTGTAATAAAAAAGGCAGTCCTGCAATGATTTAGTCTATGCATTAGATTATCTAAAGAAATTTTTTACACTTTCTCATTAAGACCTATTAAATGAATATTGATCAAGTTTTAATATTTTAGTTGTTTTACTTGAGTTTTGAAAGTGGGACAAAACTGTTCCATTTTACCTATATAAAACCAGGAATATCTAAGGTTTTTCCAAGAGATTTCTTGCATTTTCAAGGAATTTTAAAAGTTGTTTAATGCAGTCAATAACTATAGTCCTTTTACGAAAAGAAAGAAGCCATTTGTATCCTAGGCTGCATTAAAAGCAGCATGGGCAGCTGGCTGGGGGACGTGCTTCTGCCCCTCTGTATTCTTCCCTGATGAGGAGTCACCTGGAATATTTCATTAAGCTCTGGGGTCCCTGTAGTGGTTTAATCCGGCCTGGGTTCCAGGGGCCCACTACAGCCACTCTCTCACTCCCCCTTGCCCAGCTATAGAGGAGAGAGAGAATATAACGAGAGGTTTCGTTATTTATGATAAGGACTACAGCAAATTCTTTTTTAATCACCATCACAGGCAAAACAAGACTCCATGTGGGAATAATAACCAAATTTATTACTAACAAGATCAGAGCTAAGAGTGAGAGACTAAAAGACACCTTTTACCCCCCACCCCCCTCCTTCTTACATCCAACCTATTCTCCCGCAGCGGTCAAGGGAAAAAGGCGAGGTGGAGGGGGGGGTGTTGCTGTGGTCAGCTGCTGTTCTCAGCCGCTGCTTGGGGAGAGGAGTCCTTCCAGCCGCATTCCATGGGGTCCACCCCTCACAGGATACAGTTCCTCTCACAAACTGCTCCGGCGAGAGTCCATCCCNTGGCTCCTCCACGGGCTACAGGTGGATCTCTGCACTCCTGTGGTCCTCCATGGGCTGCAGGGGCACAGCTGCTTCACCATGGTCTGCACCATGGGCTGCAGCTGGATCTCAGCTCTGGTGCCAGGAGCATCTCCTCCCCCTCCTTCTCCACTGACCTTGGTGTCTGTGTTGTTGCTCACAAGCTGTCACCCTGCTCCTCTCCAGCAGCCATCTTCATTTCCAACTACCTTTTTTTTTTCTTCCTTCTTAAATATGTTATCACAGAGGCGTTCTGTCAACTACTGCTTGGCCCGGCCTTGGCCAGCAGCGGGCCCAGCCTGAGCATGGGGAAACTTCCAGTAGCTTCTTGAAGAAGACTTTCCTTCAGCCGCCCCCCCCTCCCACTGCCACCAAAACCTGGCCACAGAAAAACCAATACAGTCCCCAATGCAGGAAGGATGTCAACCTGTTGAGTGAGCCAGAGAGGGTCATGAAGATGATTAGAGGGCTGGAGCATCTCTCCAGGTTGACAGTTAGAACAGAGTCTGAGAGAGTTGGAGTCTGGTGAAACCATAGAGCACTTTCCAAGACCTAAAGGGAGCCTACAAGAAAGCTGAAAAGGGATTTCATGTACGGGCATGTAGGTAGAGATAAGATAAGGGGGAAAGGCTTTAAACAGGAAGAGCATAGGTTTAGATTAGGTATTTGGAAGAAATTCTTTGCTGTGAGGGTGGTAACACACTGGAACAAGTTGTCCAGAGAAGTTGTGGATACCCCATCCCTGGAAGTGTTCAAGGCCAGGCTAGATGTGACTTTGATTAGCCTGGTTTCAGGTTGGTCCTGCCCATGGCAGGTCAGTTGGACTAGGTGGCTTTTTAGGTCCCTTCCAACCAAAGCCATCCTACGTTTTTATGGAATTTGTGATTATGCCTCTATTTGTGCCAAGATTTAAGGACTACTTGTTGGAAAATGAACAGTTACTTCTAGAGTCCAAATGCCTTGAATCACTTATATTGGATTTTTACTTGAGAAATAGCAATTTTCATTTTAGAGAAAAAGCAGTTTCGAATATTATTTATTTAATTTAATAGTTTTGGAAACATATGATTCCCCTTGTAGTCAGTGAGTATTGTTTATTTATGTCTGAGAATAATTTGTCAATCTAGACAGTGTCTCAGTAAAATTCAATCCACTGGAATATGACCTCTGATTTACTTTGATTTTACAGTAAAAATATGTTATTAGAAACTCCATTAATTGCATTCTATTTTTAATTTGCAATCTCTGAAGGATCATCTATACCTTACTCATAGAATTCAGCCTTGCAGCAGAGAAAATTACCTTGCATTGAATGAGGTGTAGCTGTGGTAGGAACCTCTTCAGATTACTTACAGCTGTCTTGAGTGTGTCTGCAATAAATCACACTAATTTTGGCACATCCTCCATTAAAATGTTTTCAAAATGATTGCATTTAATATATTGTGGCCGTTTAAAAAAGGGCTTTTGAAAGGAGGTGTAAGAGCAAAACCCCACTTATCCGATTGAAATTCAGTTTTCCTCAAAAAATAAAGCCGTCGGG
>VXBA01000062.1:181328-256806 GCA_013399895.1 Serilophus lunatus
GCTGAGCCCGAATAACTGGACGAATGGGAAGCCAGCTGTGACCGGAAAAGAAGGTGACGACATTCAAGTGACGAGGGAGAAAGCTTGAAAAGCGGAAACACGGCCCCGCCCCGGTCTCTTTTTCAGCCGCCGCTGCTGGAAGAAGCATCACAGCCCCGGTGCCCAGTGTCTGCAGTCCCCCAGCAGGATTCCACCCATTCCTCTCAACCTGGGAGCAAGTATTCAGACAAGGGAGGGGAGGGAGCTGGTTGGTTTTCACCTGTGTTTGTGTTTTCCAGAGAGGCTGAAGGGCCAAAGGTGCTTCCAGAGAGCGTGAAGGGAAAAGACACCCTTTCCTACCCTTTCCCCCTGTCCTTTTTAAATAAGTCCCTTGTAATAAAAAGCCCCCTTGCTGGCCATTCTATTCAGTTTTTCCATCACCTTTATTGAACTCACGCCCCCCTGAATGCTAAACAGTGTTTAAACCACTACATATATGATATATTAACCTTTGAATCCATTTTTGAGTCCCTAATATAGTGAATTCTCAGTAAAAAACTGTTATTTTTCAGTAAAAATCTGTCCCAGGGACAGATTCTAGAAGGATGAAAGAAGGTCCTTGTTAACCCACAGCTGTGTCAAAAATCCTATTAGAGATGTCAGACCAAGGAAGAGCAGAGTGATTGTGGTAGCTGCAGGCTGCTTTAGAAATACAGTTTAAGATGATTATGGTGATTGCTGAATAGGGATAGTTTACCAGCTGAAGTTAGAGAAATAATGTGTGATAGAAAATAAAGCCCTTTCATTGCTTCAAAACACGAAGTTGCATCTCTCTACTGCTACTCTTCTGTTTAGAAGAAATTGTAGCTTGGATAAAACTCTTTGGATTCTTGTGCACAAGTCTGAGTTTTTTTCATGGTGGGGGCATGAGTCATTCGTCTGAACAAATGTAAAGAGTGTAAAGGGAAAAAGTATCCTCTGTGAAGGCATAGCAACAATTAAGTGCTATGTGATGAACCGGGAAGTCCTTGATTTTTGTGTAGTTCTTAACATGTTTTGATTAATGAAGTTGAATGTTAATCAAGCAGACCTCACAAAATTCTTAAAAGCTAGTGTAAAAATAAGAGGGCTTGGTGTAACTATGTGGTTGAATTAGACACATAACTACAAGTCAAACATGGGTAGAAACATGAGCTACTCATGTTTTTCAACCGTTTTTAACCTTGTGATGGCTTGGTGAACTACTTTCTGGTGATTGTTCTGTACAGATTTGCTGCTTTAGGGTGTAGCTTCTCAGAAGCTTATTTTTTTATTACAGCAGAAGGTGATGACAGTGCTGTACAATTGAATAGAAAGAGTAAGATACTGCTTTGTGTCTGGGGGGATAAAAAAAGAAGTTGCTTGAAGGCAGAGGGAAAAGGTGTTCAGAAAACTAAAATTACTCCTGTAAGTACTCTCTTTTCCAGTGAGATGAATGATAATTAAGTGGCTCAAGAGATTATCCTTCCCTTCCAGCTCTCTCTCCTGCTTCTTTACCAGGCAGTCCAAGCCGAGAAGCTGACAGAACAGCTGTTGAAGCTTGGCTTACCAGTAATAAAGCTCCTTCTGCCCTGAGGTGTAGAAAAGAGTGCAGGAGGGACCCAGTAGCTGTTTTTTTCACCTGATGTTAAGGTGAGGAGGGGTGGGCAGCCATGGCTGCTGCTTTTCTTTTTTTTTTTCTTTTTGTGAATTCAGGAATGTTGGTTAGTCTAAGTCAGGTTTACAGGTGTTACATCACAATTAATTTTCTGAATCTGAGTTTGTCCATTCCCTTGGCCAGAAGTTGTGTCTTTTTAGGATTAACTTCTAATGATTATGCATGTACCAATGTTCTTATAATGTGATATTATCTAAATTTCAACTCCAAGTTTCCAAATTCTGTAAGACAGAGCAAAAGATCCACCCTCCCATTCCCTTTTTTTTGTACTTCTTTAGGCAAACTTAATTCCTTAGGATGAAGTAGACTTTTAGGTGTTTTAAGCTGTGACTACAATAACAAAATAAGCATTATAACTCTTTGAGTCAAATGTTTACATTTTTCCAGTGGCTACTGAATGGCTTATAAATAACTAACTCACTGTTCATTTTGTAGATTAGATAGTGCTTAAAAGCAAGCAGGGCTGCAAATCTATACTGTCCCCAAATTTTGTTTCATGATTTAAGCTAGCATGCTGTCCTCTGCAGTAGTTTGTTAACTGCTGAACTGAAGTTTCTGGTCATGGGCATATATTCCCCTGTGCCAGTGTGATCGCTGGCAAGGAATAAACTGGTGAGGAAGACAGCTGAACTCTGTTTATTTTAGTACCAGAATTTGCTGTTAGCCTGTTCTCAGTTATTTTCTTGTAATAAGATTCTGTGTTATCAGTACGAAAAACTTCCCCTGAGCTGCTGTATGTCTTCTTGGGTCTTGCACAGAGCTGCCCTGCCTCACGAAGGAGTGAGCTTGAGAACTTCTTCTTTTGCTGCTGTGATGGAGCCTGGGTGTATATAAGTACAGAGTGCTCTGACATACTGTGGGCTTTTCTCGCAAAATTGCTAAAAGTCCTTGATCTCTAACAAAATTTGTTCAGTTTTTTCTGTTACAGCCTTAAGCTTAAACAGTATGGTAAAGAAGAGCTGCTTATTAATATGATCAGCTTTGTTGCAAATAAAATACTGAAACAATGCACGAATTCAGTTAGACATAGAGATTGATTGTAGATGATGAGATAAAAAAGCTTTTAAGTGCTTACACGAGCCTAGTGCTTAGTCACATGAAAATGTCTTCCATTTACATTATGTCTTCCAGCTGAAGCTTCCATGTAATTCCTGAAAAAATGTTCAGTAGAGCCATTAATAGTTGGGTTTATATTGGCGTTGGTTATGTGGCTTTTGTACTTTGTTCATCAAAAATATGTGACTCTAATATACATACTTGGTCTTTATTTTCCTATTGAAAGATTACTGCTGGAATTGCAATAGCTGAGGAAAACAGGGTGCTACTATTCCAAGGTGGAAATATAGACTAAAAAGGTGATGATTGAGCTTGCCTTGCAGTTCTATAGATTTTCTAGTTAATATACAGTTAGGTAGACTTTCATAAATTACTGTGTCATCAACTACATCATATTTTCCTTCTTTTGTGCTTTTCCACTGCTTGGTCTAGCCCACATTTGATTATGTAATAATTTCAGGGTGACAGATATTTCTGCTGGATTCTGTTATGCTGATCCAGTGCTTTTAACAGGTGGTTAACATACAGATTGTTAAACCACTAAACTGTGTGTGTTCAATATTGCAACAAAGTAACGCTTTACCAGTACTGCAAGGAAAATGTATTGGACCTCAATACAATAACCATATTTATGCATACCAAAAAAGCATTTGGATTGAAACTATGTAGAACTGATATGACTCTGAATTCTTTAGAATGCAACTGAGTGCATGGCTTCCTGTGAACAGCATATAAATATAGGATTTTAATTTTGCACCTGCCTCTGAGGTAAAACTATTGAAATAGTTGGTGGTCGTTTGAGATGAAATGTGCTAATTTGGAAAAACTATGGAAGAACAATTCTAATTATATATGTAGGAAATACCTGTCAATGTTCAAGAAATGCTAGGGATCTCCTTATGAGGAAGTCAGTGGGTGAGGGATATACACAGCCCCAAAACCCTCACCAAACTCTAACCCAGAAAAAATTATTCCCTTTCAGGTAGTTGTAGTTCAAGACTAGGCCAATGAATACAAACAACCATGGAAGATCATTTTCCAGTTTTATAGCATAGTTGCTGTTAAATCAAAACATCAAACTGCAGTGTAAGAGGCAGGCAGGGGTAGTAAATACTGCCAGGTAAAATGTAGTATAATCTGGAAATTGTGGAAGCTCTTAAGGTCTGGTTAATTCATACTAAAGCAAATCTCCCCAAACCTATCGTAAAATGAAAATCTATGCCATTTGGCAATCCTAACCTTGTACTGTTGATCAGAGGATTTTAAAGATGCCCATAGAAAACCTATGAAGGGATTCAGGACATGTGACCCTCAAGTGTGACCCTTTTAGCTCCTAAGGACCCCCTGCCTTCCTCCTCTAGGTCAGTTTGTGGGATCTGAGGAGAAAGGGTGTGATTAGAAACCATAACAGAAAGTTTACATTACATCACAATAGTAAGCTGTTACATTTTGAGGCAATGAGCAATACTCATTTCAATATCCTCTTAAATACTGTTTTTCTGGTATGACCCCACTCTAATGTGATTTCAATTGTCATTCTTTTATGTTATCTCATTCTTGACAAATAATATCCTCAATATAAAAATGTAACTTTTATGGTAAGAAACTGTCTTTTGATAATACAAGTGTGTAAGATATAAAAAGACTTGTTAAAGTAATTTAAAATGTTTTTACTTTTTTTTGGATCTGTTTATTTCTTCCTTTTAATTAATGTTGTTATTACCTCTTTTGACCTGTATACTTTTAAAATTGCTTTGAGGGCGGTCAGAAAAAGTCATGTGTCAAAAATGGCTTGGCAGTTTTATAAACTGGTAATTGGGAATCAATGTGCTTTAAGCTGTGGGCAGAAAGTGTAATAAACAATCTAGTCTAGAGGGACAAAGGATTATTTGTTAATAGTATAAAAAGGTCAGTGCTACAGTAATTAAATTAAACCTACAAAGCATTCCAAGCTGTACTATGGAATTGTAATATACCAGAAAGCAATAAGGTGCTTGACAATTATATTCTATTGAATCTAACGTGGGTCATGTCCTATATAAATGAACATGCTTATATAGCTTTCTGTTTTAACACCTGGTTTTAAATCTGCAATATTTGACATTATATTATACAATGCTGTAAAAGCCTGACAGCTCAGAAGTGAAGAGTATGTGGTGTGCACAGACTAGGTTCAGAACAGCCCATATTTCTGTAGCACACACTCTGCATCTATCTACCCGTCTCTATGAAGTCTTGCAGCAACTGCAGCTGTAAAGTCTTGCATGAGAAGCTTGATCTTTTGCACACTGAAAAGCAAGTGAGGATCATCATTCTTTCGAGTGGAAGTGTAGAGCACCAAAAGTTACACGCTGTAGATTTTCAGGATCGTTTCTACAGGTATTAAACTGAGTTTGCTGCATTGTAGAAACCAGAAAATTCAATATGAAATACTGCTTAAGCATTTGAAACCACTGTGTTCACTGGATTTTGTGTTAAATACTGATCCACGTGTAGTTTAATGAACTGCATCACGGATTGTAACAAGTGCCCGGTTTTCTCTGTCTTTGTGCATTTAATGTAAATTTAATGTAAAGCTTCTGCTGTAGAAGTATTTAACTGTAGCTCTTCTATGTTTTCTGAATCTTAAAAGTGCATCTGAGGAAACATGTAATTGATCCTGGGGTAAGTTCTGTATGAGATCACTAATTTACTTTTAATTGGCAATATTTTCTTACATAACTTTATTACTATGACAACTACTTCAAAGTAAGGAAGGCTTAAATCAGAAAAATAAAATGTAGATGCCTTATTTGGCCAGCTAGCCCCAAAAGATGGAAGATTACTGAAGCATACATACATTTTATGTTACCTGTCTTGGAATTTTTTCCTGATGGCAACAGGACAGCTCAGTTCTTGGCTATCTCATGGCAAGGTGTGTTCTCTAGATTGCTCCATGTTTCTGAGTTATTTTTTTTGATCCAACACATGCAACACAGCACAAGTTTGTTTTTTTTTCTAGCACATGTGGATTTCATTGGTAGAGGGAAGGCTGAGAATAAGTCACATTTATGCTTTGTTGGTATTTCAAGACCTGATGATGAGGCTTCAAGTTTCACATTAAAGACCTATTATCTGGGGTGATTTGGTTTATTTTTCTTTTATGAAGAGTAAGAGTAAAAATTTTTGCTTTATTTTTTAATGAGGATCAATGGTCAGAGGACAGTGGAAGGAAAAGGTGCTGAAAAAAAATTAGGTGTTTCAGCTATCAAACCTGAGCTCTAATTTGTTTAATTGGTTTCAATTAAGCAAATGAGATCTTATTTGGTTACATAGTGTGAGTACTGCAGTATGTCTGTTATACACATTTCAGAATCTCCAGTGCCTGGATTTTAGGGAAGCTAACATCAAAATGACTGGTCATTATAATGAGTAAAAGAATTGGGAGATTTTGTCTTGTCAGCATGTAGCTGTCTGTATCTAAGGAATAAAGAAATCCTGAAAATGTTATATATCAGTTGTTTGTGAGCATACCAGTCAGGGACAGATTCATAATTGTGGAGAAATCTCTTAGACAACAGACAATGGACTTTGAATTTCTTAAGGCAGATGGGTCTTATGACTGCTGGGTAAGATTTTTTCCCTTTTATTTTTTCACTCTCTTTCTCCTACTGTGTTTATTTGATATGCCTCTTATGATAAAACCTCAATATATATCTCTGATAAAAGACCTGTCTCTATTCATATCTTCTCAGGGATGAGTGAAGTGCAGAGAGACTAGTAATTGAAAATAGGTTAAAATCCTTTCACCTGTAAGTTAAGTAGGATTTAAATCCGTGAGAACAAAGAGGAATGTAAATTCAGAACATCTTTAAATGTTCCATTTTGAAATTTTTCCTTTTTTCATGATACCCAATAGTACGTCAGTTATTAAACACCAAAGCACCTTGTAAATATTGGAATCGAGTTGGTTCAATGATGATTCCAACGCCTGTTAATTTTTTTTTCCTCTGTGTAAGGGTAATGTTTGTGGCTATAGGCCACTGCCCCTTCTTTCAGTACGTGCTGGTAGAACACAATAAAAAAATTATGAGTTTATATATTTTCCATTTTTCATAGTACTGTGTGAAAACAGTAGACATGACATAGATGTATGAAGCCTGACTGACGTTTCTGATTCAGTATATAGCGTAGTGAAAAGCACCATGTAATGGGTTTAAAGTTAAAGTTTTCCATTTTTCAGGGGGGAGAGAGGTGTTTGTTTTTTTGTTCGTATGCTTAAAACCATTTTTCCCCCCCAGTTCCCAGGAGGATGGAGGCAGAGCCAGTGTGGCTAGAGTCCTGTCTCGGCGTCTGCAGAGTGGTGGAGCCTCTCCCACCTGCTCTCCACGGCTGTGCAGGGGCCGGGGGATGCGGTGGGGTGGCGCGGAGCCCCCGTGCCGCTGTCAATCCCACTGCTCCCCGATCTCCTGCTGCAGGTGGGGTAGTGGGGGGGTAGCTGTGGGGTTGGAGCAGCGGTGGTGCTGTCACCATTTCCTTGGCCACCCCCTGCACTCCTGCCACCTGGCTCGCTGGTGGTGGAGCAGGCTGAGGGTGGCACGCGACAGGGTGTCTCCCCTGTGGCTATGGCAGCTGGGGCACTCCTGCAGTTTGCTGGGGCTGCCTGCTGCTGTGGGATTGGGCCAGGCCAGGACTGACAGTGCCACTGCCATACTGGTGCAGGGCCAGGTCTGTCTGCCCGATGGCCACTTGTAAGCAGCGCTGCTGAACCCAGCGCTGGCAGGGTGGCAGCTGCCACTTCTGCAGGACTCCCGCTTCATGAAGTGGGGATGCTGCAGGCTGCTGATGCCCGATGCGTGTGCCTTATAGCACGTGCTGGGCTGGAGTGAGAGATGGTGATGACGCCTTCTTAGAGTGGGCAGCAGTGTCTGGTCCCATTCCATGCCTGTGGCAGCAGCTGCACAGAGGTTGGAGGTGGCAGCGGCAGCCACACTGGCCCCGCGGGTGGCGCTACTGGCCCTGCCGACCCTTCCTGGGTGTCCCTGCAGGCGGTGAGTTCACTGTGGGTGGTCCCATTGGTGCCCCCAGGCCACGGGCCCGGCACATGCAGAATTTTTGGCAGGAAACACCATATTGACCTCATGGCAAGATCGCTGAGGGAGGGGTGGTGCCCGTGCCGCCACCAATGGGAAGGTGGTGCTCCCAGAAGGGCTGCCTCAAGATAATGGTAGATTGGACAGCCCATAAAATCCAGAAACATGGAAGTTTAGCCCCTTTTCCCAGCCTCATCTTCTTTGAGAAAGGATTGGCTGGTGCCCCTCCTGGTTGCCTGACCCTGCAGAGTCACCGGAGCTCGGACAGTGACAGCAGGAGTCCACCCAGCAGCAGTAAAAGTCTGGTATCTTCCCCTTGGGTTTCCAAACCAGGACACAACAGAAGACCAAAAGAGAATTAAAATGGTGAATCTTATGCACCAAGCAGTTAGAGCTGGTGAAATTGAGAATGCAAAGAAATGTGCCCAGTTTAAAGTGTGAGGTACCAGCCTATGGATTGCAGCAGTGTGGCAGACTAGGGAAAAGATGTTTCAGAACAATGTCATGTTTTCAAAACACATTTAAGATGTAATAAGTAGATGTGTGTGTGTAATATTAATAGCACCAATCAAAATTATGTGAGCTGAAGTGTGCACTAGTGTGTGCTTTTAAATGCATGTGTGAGAACGTGTTGGATATGAGCTGGCAATGTGTGCTTGCACCGCATATCCAAATGTACTCTGCAAAAGAACAGAAAGTGTCTAGCAAGTTCATAGAAATGATTCTCTCCCTCTACTCCACTTTCATGAGACCCTGCCTGGATACTGCATCCAGTTCTGGTGCCTCCAGCACAATAAAAACGGGTACCTGTTAAAGCGTGGCTAGAGGAGGGCCATGAAAATAATTAGAAGGATAAAACCATCTATGAATAAAGGCTGAGAGAGCTGAAATTGTTCAGCCTGGAGAAGAGAAGTCTCCAGGGAGACCTTATTGCAGCCTTGCATTATGCAAAGCGAATTTATAAGAGAAAAGCAGACAAACAAGGGACAATGACTTTAAACAGAGAGACAATAGGTTTAGGTTACGTTTAGGAAACACTTTTTTTACACTGAAGTTGATGAGATGCTAGAACAGGTTGCCCAGAGAAGTTGTGGATGCCCCTTCATTGGAAATGTTGGAGGTCAAGTTGGGCAGAGCTTTGATTGACTTGACAGGGGTGTTGGACTAGATTTTTGAAGGCTCCTTGCAATCGAAACCATCCTATGACTAGGATACTAATATTTAGGGTATTAACAGTTCTTCTTGACAAGAATTGTCACAGGTTACTGGAGTAATCTGATTCTTGAATGTGAAATACTGTGGAAGAAAATTTACTTTCCTGGACTACGTATTTTTAGAAAGTAGTAACAATTGAGACAACTTTCCTCTTTTTCCTGAGTTCCTGTGTGTGCTCAAGAGATGGCAAAACCTGTACCAAATAACCTTTCCTCTGTAACCTGGAGGATTCTTTGTCAAACCGAGGTGTTCTAATTTCTAAGATGTTTTCTTCTTAGACTTCAAGATGGTATCATGATGAAATGGATACAAACAATGTGGATAGCTCTTACTGCAGTAAAAGGAAATGTGGGAATTCAAACATTTCGGTATTTTTACAGAGTTGGAAGGTAGACAGCAAAATTACTCAGGTGCTATCTCCAGAGATGAGGATACCACACATATAAAAATACTTGATTATTTGGAGCCAGCTTTGCTTGAGAGACAATGGAGATAAAGGCAATGTGACTGTGCTTAGGAAGATTTGACTGATGCATGGTTATGCTGCTTTGCTGCTACACCAGTCTCTGACATCACTGAAGAAGTCAGCAAATTTAACTCATGGGAAATTCATTCTTGACTGGAAGGTTTTCTTTGATTATTGTACAATGTATGTAGACATTGACTAATATGATGTATCTACTATCAAGGGAGGTTTAGGCCGGATATTAGGAAAAACTTTTTTACAGAGAAAGTGATTTCCCATTGGAATGGGCTGCTTAGGGAGGTGATAGAGTTACCGTCCCTGGATGTGTTTAAGGAAAGGTTGGATGGTATACTTAGTGACATAGTTTAGATGATGGGATGGTGTTGGGTAGGTTGATAAGTTAGGTAAGAGGTTGGAATTGATGATCTCTAAGGTCTTTTCCAGCCTTGTTAATTCTGTGTAATTCTGTGTACTTAAACTTAACTTTTCAAAGTGAAAAAAAATCAAAATATTATTGCAAACATATCTAGAAATCATTGTTACAGAAACTATAACTCTATACCACACTCATATGCATGCAAAGTGCCATTTAGAATTCACATTTGCTAAACTGGAATATATTCTACCAAAAAAACCCCAAAAAAACCCCAAAGAGAAAAGAATAAAAGGACTTAAGTATTAGCATGTAACTTATGGTAAATGAAAAACCAGTGTCCTCTCCTTATGGAAGCTGAGAAGAACTTACTAGTGTCAACCCTTAAACATGGAAAGAACAAGCCCTACATTCTCTAGTCTATCTTTATTTTCATAAAACTTGTTTTACGTATTTTGGAAACACTCTTTCAGTGATTGTTACTTGTTAATTGTGACTGTTTTTTGTCCTTGAGGCACTCAGTGTGAAATGCCATCTCAAAATTCTACTCTCATGTGGCCCTACTGCATTAAGTGTAAGTATGCAGATGCCCCTTGAAATTTCCCAATCGCATTTGTTTTTGCTGACAATACACTGTGTACTACTATCTAATGCCCCAAATTACTGTTCCTGTTTAATTATATTAACTGCTCCAGGCACCAGCTTGTCCAAAATAGGATTAGGATCTGCCATTACAAAGTATCATGTCTCCTAAATAAGAACAGGGTTTTTCTTGCATTGATTCACACAAATGTAACAAATCCACATGACTGCCACAAGAGATTTTTGTGACTGGAGAACCAGGAAACCTCAGGCATACACCCTAGGCAATCCTGAACATTGAATATAGAATTACTCATTATTCTCTAGAGACCTGTGGGAAAACATCTAACTTTTGAATTCCAACTAATTTTTAAGTATCTAGGTTTTGAATGCAGTGGAGACCAAGAGAGTTGCGAAGAATGAACTATGAAAAAGCCCACAAAGAAACTGCCATTTGTGAGAGTTTAGATAGCATCTGTAGAGAACTGTAAACACACCTGGAGCAAGGAAACTGTTAGCACTTTCACTTCTGTTTATGCACATGTTTGTAGAGTCTGAAAATTTTAATTCTGTGGAAAATTCAACACTTTTGAGCTTCAATAATATCTACTTTTTGTCTGTTATTCACTTATTATTAATTCAAATCCCACAAAATTGTTTTTTGAAGGCAGTAAGAGTACTGTGGGCCTCCTTAGAGGAGTGAATACAGTCAGTGCATGGAAGCTGGAGCCAGATAAAACTCTGATTTAAGTGTGGATTTTGTGTATTCAATAGCGAAAATTGTTTACTGTTGAAACAAGTATCTAGAACATTTTGCAAATTATTGAGCTTACTATAAAGCAAAACAAATGGTTTCAAAGGTTTTAAAAACCATAGATGTATCGAGTGTCTCCTGATTCTGTGAAGCTCCTCTTTATTTAGTTACATTATTAATGCTTCACTGCTATTCTGTTTTTTGTCTTTACAAGGTGTTCCCTGATAAAACAGTAATCAAGGATGTCTGTAATTACTAGGCAAAGCGATCAGATGAATATAGGATATTTATTTGACCAAATAGTTAAGTCAAATACTTACTCAATTTTCTTCATGGTAAAGCTTCTTGGAAACGTATTTGCAGTGGTATATGATGCCAGGCTTGTATTTTGTACCAGTTGAGTTGAATTACATCAAAAGTTACAAAAAACAGCATCAAAGCCTCACCTTAAGAAAACCGGGAATATCAATCATATCAGACTAGAGGGATGAATTTAGAATACTTATTTGTCTGAAGAGTTGATACAAACACTCGTTCAGGACTCAAAAACAAATGTTCCATGATTTTTTTTGGTAACAATTCTATACTTCTGAACAGGAGTGAATGAACCTAATAGCGAAATGACAATCAGTCAATCTACTTGGAGTTATCTGCCCTTTGCTTTCTTCTTGCTCTACTATTATTTCCCTTCTACCCAAACCCAACAATAAAGACTCTTCCCAACTCTTCTTCAATTCAATTTTAGTGATTTATATACTATGCAGTAGTGTAATGTTGGTACTTCTTTCTCAATGAATATATACTTGTGCCAGCCTAGCCATAAATGAAGCATTGTAAAGTCAGAGGTCTTTCTTGCCCTGTGTCCCATTGTTTTACTTCCTGACTAAATTTACAGTCCATTCCTACTCAATTCCTTTATCTACTATATATCACTGGAGTTTGCTACTTGGTTGTGAAAGACTTACAAGGTATACCACCCTTCACTTCTGCTATTTCTGGAAGTCATAAATTACGTAACTAAATGTTGTGGGCAGTAGCATAAAGCCTATTAAAATATTAAAGGTAAGGCAGTGATTTTCCTTTTCTTTTTTTCAAACTACTAACCCAATTATTCTCAAACTAGTCTGACTTTCAAAATTCCTCTCTACAGTCTGGCAACAAGCCAGCTGCTTTGGTGAAGGGATAATTTTAAACAGCAGTCATGTGAGTTATGCAATCCATCTTTTCTGAAAAGACAACATGACAGATAGGCATAATAGGAGAACCACTAATGTGCAGTCATGTAAGTAGTGGCAAATGTGTAACAACTTTGAAGCAATCTTTCCAGGTTGTTCAGATAGAGCAGAAATTACTCTTTAATGCATTAACGTACTATAGTTAAGTTATCAATATAACTGTCTACTATTTATCAAAGAAAATTCTACAGTGAATTGTATGGAATTGTGTGGATTGTTTCTGGACTTAAATTCTCACTCTTATGTAATGTTAATGTGAGCATTTATGGTGCTCTGTTACTGTATTGTAAGATGTTAGCAGTAGTTGGTCTAACACTCCAAGAATTAAAAACTGAATATACACTTGACTTAGTGATGACAGATTAAATTTCATCATGTCAGAGCTAAACTCTGACAAGAGTAAGTGCATTTGCATCCTCAATCAGGTTGAAACTATTCAAATTAAATTCTGAAATACTGGCATGTGGCATTTTAAAATTTATATCTCAGCAGAAAGCTACATTTGATGATAAACAGTACCGATAGTGCAGGCTTCATCAAAACACATTTGCTATGATGCATGAGGCCAGATACAGCTGTCTTGTAAAATGTATACTTGTTGTACAGTGTTCAACTAAAAAATGTTCAACTAGAAATGGGTTAACGACCACCTTTAATTTACAGTACCTCAGACTAAGTAATTTCTTCCCTATTGTATTCTTATGCTGATTCAATTTGCTTGCATGGAGCAATGATTCTTGGCAAGTATACTCATTTATCTGTAGTCATTCAGACAGAAACCTATTGACTCAGTTTTTCAGTTACCTTTCTTTTTGTGTGTGCAGTAGCAGTCCAACATATATTACCTTAAATTTATGTCTGCATCATGACATTGCAACATTCTCAACCTGCGGATGGGTTCAGCAGTGAAGAATGAATAGTGAATTAGTGGAAGTCTGGCCTTCTGGAAGTGCTTCAGCTTTACTGAACCATATTTACTTTCCTTTCAAGTAATCACAAAATATACGGCCTGTGAAAGGCATTTCATTCTTGATGTGTGATTTTCACCTAATTCTGTTGTCTTGATAATTCACTGGGTAGACCTAGCTAAGGTAACCCTTCACTGCTGGAAATGAAGCCTGTTCTTTCCCAAAGTTCGTATGTCTTTCAGAGATCTCCAACGTGTTGTGGCTGTGTAGATAGTAAGCAAAAAAATCCCAGCTCCTCCTTTTGAAGAATTATATAAAACAGCTATAATGAAAGCTCTTCAGTATTTTGTAAAACTCTCAATTTCTATCTCTTTTTATTTATCTATCTTCCTAAAGCATTTTACATTTAATAGTGACATTGACATGAACACCAGCTGTTGGGAAACGAAAGGTTTGAGATTAGATTAGCAGCATATAGCCTCTGTATCACATGGAAGCAGGCGAGCACTGCAGGCAATTGCTTTCTGCCTACAGAAAATAAATGAATGCTGTGGCAGAGATGGCAATTCTGCAAGACTGCAAATTATTCACTGGTTGGTCAATAAGATGTTGCTTATATTACTTTAACCCAGGTCAATGAACTTTAATTGGAAATGAGATATTTAATTTTAAAAATGTAAATAATTTAGTGCCAACAAATTTCCATAGCTTGGCTTCTTGTATGAGATTACGAGATTGATCAGCTGAGCATCTCCAGTCAAGTAATAATTTTTGTGATTGCCATTTCATGGAGCATATATCAAATTTTGTTTGCTCTTGTTATATTGTGTTAACTGAACTTTATGAATAGGTCTAGTCCTAAAATCCAGGTCAATTTTGCATGCACTAATTCAATTTTGTTCTGAAAAAGAAAGTGTATAATTCCTGTATTCCTTTTTTAACCTCAAAGTATTCAAATGCTGTTCAGATGCTTTTTTTCTATTGTTGCGTTATCACTTTCCCCATTGCATGAAACAGTTGGGACAATCAAGTTTTTAACAATTGGCTTTCCTGTTTGCTTTGTTTAGTTACCATAAAACACAAATAAAAAACCTCAGATTATTTGATTGTTGAATAATTCAGATTTACAATATAGCTGCTGAGCTGCTTCCAATAGTAATAAAACAGAGAATTATTGGTAGAAGATTCTAGATGAGGAGAGTAATCGGACCAGACTTCCTTTGTTTTTGGAATCCTGTAACTGGCTCCCAGGGAAATCTGGGCACTCATCCTGATTTCCCATTGAAGTATGAGAAAGTCAGATTGTAAAAGTCAGTTGTGGATGTTGTAGCTGGGTTTTCTTTGTTTAGTTTCTTTTTTTTTGTTTGTTTGTTTTTGTTTTGTTTTGTTTTGTTTTTACTTTTGCTTAAAGAGAAAAAAAGATTTGAAAGGATTATTTGGCTCTCTAAACTGTAAAGGTCAGAATACAAGGTAAATAAAAATCCATTTCATAAATATCTTACTAAAATGCTGGCAAACTACACTGGAACATGACCCAATATGAGTTGGTCAGTGCAATAGTATATCTAGTGGCTGAATGACACAAGTGATGGAATTGATCCTATGTTTAAATGCCTGCTTAATGCTCGATACTGAGCAGAGTCCTTGGCCTGTATGATGGTAGTTCCTGGAAAAACACTTGTAGTTTCCTTATAGAGTGTGGGGATTATGCTAAGGTTCCTAGTAATGAAGATTTATTTGAGTCTTTTAATTAAAAAACTTCTTAGATATGGCATGGCTAGGAACATTAAATCTTATTTAAATTATTTTCTGCATGGTGCCTAAAATCTTTAAATTCTGCATGTAACAGCAATGTACAATTTTAATTTTTACTTTAACACCATGACCCTTATGATACAAGCTAATTGCAATCTTATTCAGATCAGGTTTTTTGTCTACAAGTGTAACATAAATGTAAACTATTTGTTCAACGGCTGGAGCTCTCTTTCTTCCAGTCAGGACAAATGGCTTTAGCCTGAATGGTTAGTAATATTTTGGATACGTTTCTTTGACTGCAGGTATGTACACCTGACTATAACTGCCTTTTGTGAACTGTCACTTCAAGGCCATGAGGGAAGGCATGGGGTGGAATAACCAGCTCTAGCATAAATATTACCAATTCCTTCAAGAACATGACTGTTTCCTGAGTCTGAATACTGACTAGTTAAGATGGCATGAGGGAGATTATGTACTGTAAAACTTCTGGTCACAATATGTTCTTCAATGAACCTATTGTACTTGCTGTGACTTGGAGGAAGATACTCAGAGGGGGAAAAGACTCCAATGTCTAACAGACAAATATAGGTGTTTAGTTTTGTTACTTTAAAGTTTGGAGATTCTGATGGCAGTAGTTGTCTTCTGATTTGACAAGTAGTGATAATGACATTCTCCCCTTACTCTCAGCCTCTAAAGACAGATGCTGACCTCTGAATAACAGTTTAGGTCTTTTGTGCCTTTCTTTGATTCTAGCACTTTAAAACAGGTGCAATTGTAGCTTTCTGATATAAAGATGAGTCTGAGGTCAGAATAGTTGTTTGGATGCCCCCATCTCTCTTTCTCATCTGACACTGCCTCTAACCAATTACTGCATTTGTATTTTGCTTTACTTTATACTTGGTTTTCTCATATTACAGAGAGAACTGAAAAAAGAGTAAAGAACTCAATAAGTAATTTACATGCATTTTCTTCCCCTTTGCACAGAATCACAGAATTAAGTAGGTTGGAAAAGATCTTATAGGTCATCAAGTTCAACCTATTATTTAACACCACCCCATTAATTAAACCATGTCAAAAAGTGCCACATCCAGTCTGTTTTTAAACACTTCCAGGGACAGTGACTCCACCACCTCCTTGGGCAGCCCATTCCAATGCCCAACCACTCTTTCTGTGAAGCATTTTTTCCTAGTGTCTAGCCTAAACTTGCCCTGATGTAGCTTGAGGCTGTGTCCTCCCACTCTGTCACTGGTTTCCTGGGAGAAGAGGCTGGCCCCCACCTGGCTACAATCCTCTTCAACTTACACTCAGTCTTGCCATATCAAGGGAAAGTAACTTTATTCAGCTGCTTATGAGAGCTCAAAGAAGGTAAAATGTATGCATAACTCTTTTTAATTTTTGTTATACCACTAGTTTCACTGTTGCTGTCCTGTATTGTCCCACAGACAGATGACAATCACTATTACAAATTTTTGTTTCAGGTTTTCTGGAACTTGCAACTATCATTTTATCAGATGAGGCCCAGCTATTTGTTTAGTTGATAGATCAGTGGGAGCTCATAACTATATCACTGAATGAAGTTTAAAAAACAGGAAAAAAACTTTTTGTGTTTTAATTCATTATAATGATACAAAAAAACACCACATGCAGCTGATCATACAAATAAACCACTAAAATAACCTAATCAAAATCTCCAGGGTTTTCTAACAATTAAAAGAATCTACTTTCTTACACTTCTTCATGTATTCTGTTCATTTCTCTGTAAAAGGACATAATATTGATAAAAAAATTCAACCATAAAAATAAGCTGACTATAATTAACCACATTTAGTGATAGACGAATAAATAACAGAGTATGCTGTGCACCTTATGTAAAGTCAATCATCATTTAGTTTTATTAATCAATCAATTTTTGCTTGGGGGACTAATGATCCACATACACTAAATGAACAAAGAATGAAAATAGAATACTGCATGAAAAGCAGCTCTAAAGATGCTAACACAATGCTCAGGAGACAACAGAGTTATTTCTCAGTGTGCTCTGGAGAAAAGAAGTGTGCAGCCAAAGGGAATATTTTTTTGTTCTAGTGTCCAGTCCACTTGAAATTGGAGTTGGATTTTAATGTTCTTCAGTTAGTCATCCACTCCCAGTACTTGTGTAGATAAGTCTTCGCCTCTATGCAGGAGGTTATAGATTACATGTGATTCTACTGACTTCCTGGGAAGGAGATTCTGCCTAAAAAGGAGTTACAAGTATCATTCAATACTTGTAGGAGAAAGGGGGATTGTTATACCCAGTATAAAGGGGCAAGACTGTTTGTCTGTGTGCAAGATTACTATGTCTTTGCTCTTTTTCTGCTAAACTGCTTATTTATTAAATTATTTTAGAATTTCTCTTGGTATTTTACAACTTGCCTTTAAAAAAGAGATGAATAATAAAATAGTGCACTAGGCAGGTCTTTAAAAATGGTAACTCCTAAAATAAAGATCATGATCTTGCCTGCTTACTTTGTATAAAATTTGAATTGAAAACCACCAAGGATGTTTTTTAGCATTTCTCTTTTAGGTCTGGCCAGAAAGTGTATATTGCTGGAGACCTAAGTGAATTGGAAACTTCTTCAAGCTTTTATAAAGAAACATGATCAATCAATACTACTCTTCTTTTTCCACAGAAGAAATATATTCTTTATCTGGCTGATCTTAGAAACTGGATAAATATAGCACTGGGTATTTACTTCTTGAAAAAAACATAGTTGAAGGAAAAATTATTCAGTGTCCTAAGTAGCATCAAAACAGCATTTCTAAAAAATACAAAGTTCCATTAATATAAAAAAAAGGATAACTTTTCTATTCATAAATTTTATTTAAAAGCCCTTAACAAATTAGAGGACTGGGCAATTATCAACCCTATGAAGTTCAACAAGGGAAAGTGCTGGATTCTACACCTGGGAAGGGGCAACCCTGGATGCACATATAGACTGTGAAATGAGTTGCTGGAAAGTAGTGCCGTAGAAAGGGACCTGTGGGTATCAGTCATTGGTGAGTTGAATGTGAGTCAGCGGTGCCCTGGCAGCCAGCAGGGCCAACTGTGTCCTGGGGGGCATCAGGCAAAGCATCTCCAGCCAGTTGAGGGAGGGGATTGTCCCACTCTGCTGTGCACTTGGTGCAGCCTCGTCTTGAATATTGTGGCACTTTTGGGCACCACAATATAAAGACATTAAGCTAATAGAGAGCATCAGAAAGAGGTCAATAAAGATGGTAAAGAGGTGAAGCTGTATGAGGAGCAGCTGAGGTCACTTACAGTCCTTTCAGTCTGGAGAAGAGGAGACTGAGGGGAGATGTCATTGCAGTTACGACTTCCTTGTGAGGGGAAGAGGAGGGACAGACACTGATTTCTTCTCTGTGGTGACCAGTGACAGGACCCAAGGGAATGGCCTGAAGTTATGTCAGAGGAGGTTTAGGCTGGGTATTGGAAAAAAGACACTTCACCCAGAAAGTAATTGGCTGCTGGAAGAGGCTCCCCAGGGAAATGATCACAGCATCAAGCCTGTCTGAGTACAAGAGGCATTTGGACAGTACTCTCAGGCACATGGTGTGACTCTTGGAGACGTTCTTGTGCAGGATCCTTGTAAGTCACTTTCAGATCAGCATATTCTGTGATTCTGTAATGGAATACTGAACATTCAAGGCTCCGATGATTCCATTTGCTTTTATTGTCTATATTTAAGAAAAAGTGTACAGTTGTTTCAAAGTCCTCAAATTATTTTTCTCTCTGAAGAAATCAGAATTGATAAATTTACTTTTTTAGAGGTGTTGCAGATTTTTTAAACAGCAGGAAAGCAGCAGAGATGAATAATTAATTTCCATAAAATCAATGTTTTTTTCTGCCAGGAAGAAGATTATAAAGTTTTTTAGAATAAAAGATTACTTTCTAAAAGCAGTACAAGTCATGTGATAGACCTTTCACAGTCCAAAGAAATAACGTATCATAACTGTCTCATTTGAGGAATGATAATTCACGTGCAATGAATATCTGTGTTTTTGTACTCTCCTGCTCTTTATGACTTTTGATTCGGATGCCATTGCCACTTTGTCCTTTCTCTGTTCTTCACAGATACATTCAACTCTACCAAGCATAAAAGGTGGAGGAGAACTCAAAAAAATAGCATGTTGGAGAGTTTTTTAGTTTTGCGTGGTTGTTTTTTTGTTTTGTTTTGGTTTGGTTTTTTGGTACTTTTTTAGCCAGAAAACACAGTGATAACAAACACAGCATCACCACCTCCTTTTCATATTTGTCTTTAAGAAAATAATGCTTCATTGCTGTGGCCACAACTAAAAGTCCAGCTGTGCTGAGTACATTTCATACAAGTTAGCATACACTTAGTTTTGAAAACCTTGAATATTTGTAGAAATAGGATATGCTAAATAATAAAGAATATGCTGATTTCCAGTTGCTTTCATCCTTACTTCATTCATAGACTGCGTGCATCAATTTGGTTTACAATGACCTATAAGCCACAGTTTCTGAAGCACACCTCTGAAGCAGAGGAGAGGGGATTCATAAGCCAGTTTGAATCCTGGGACAGTTATAATTTTTATGCAGAAAATTTCACTCGAAACTGAATATAATTAACTGGAACTGTTTTCCCCTTCACTGTTGCAAATGCTACTCAGTGGTCAGCCAAGTTTTTTTAACCCAGCTGCACATTTTAAGTTAGCTGGTGAGTTAGCTTCTCAGTGAGAATTAAATGACAGGCTCCTATTGCCCTACCAATATTGAAAGGAATTTCCAAATAAATATTGAGTGCAAGTGATCATGTGTAAAAGTGAAATGTTACTAAAGAACAAATATTTCCCTTTCAAGTTATGTTACAACCTGCCAAAATTATAGGAAGTTATATGTGCAACTTGTTTAAAAACTCGAAAATCTCACAGCCATATTAAACTCCGATTGTTCCTATAAATCTGTCCAAATTTATAAATATTAGAATATGCTTTGAAGACCATTAAATTTGATTATTTTTTCGATTTATGTGTGTGTGTGTTTGTGGTTTTTTTTTTTGTTTTGGTTTGGTTTTTTTTTTTGTAAAGCACCTTCTCAGAATCTTCTTTGGATTTAATAAGGACATTAATTGATGATCTGCCACAAAGTATTAGGACTAATTAGCAATTTTGCAGGTTGGAACCAGCATCCTCAAATTAAGTAGGTCAGTACTGGCTGCAGAACTGTGAGAAATAATGAACTTAAGCATTGCTTAATAACTGAGGAGCTGCCAACAACTTCTGTAGCACCTTTGGCTTCATTAATTTATGTAGTGAGACTTCAGACTCTGGGCATGGTGAGGGGAGGAGGCAGAGTTCAATGCTGGGGTGTCAAAGGCATAAAAGGTCATCATGTCAGAAAGATTTTAAAAATATTGTTGCCTATAGAGTATGCAATGTCACTCAGGGTGATTTTACACAAAAGATGGCAGACGAATGCTTCCACAAGTATATATTAACATAGTCCTTTGCAGAGTCCATTTTTTCACCCTGATTCTTCCTCCAAAATTTACACTTATGTGAGCTGAGAATTAACAAGCTGTTCTCTGTCAGACCTCACCTTTCAGGAATATAAATTTCTTCACACTCTTTTGCCAGCAGACACAGCTTCCTCTGCTTAATTTGAGGTGTGTAAGATTCATACAGGTTTGAAACCACACTAATTTTCTATTTTGCAGTGAGCTGTGTTTAGACATAACAGTACAGATATTTACTTTGCTGCAAGCTGTGATTTTATTCTTAAGTATTTTCTTCATGTAGCTTCCTTTCTGTTCAGAAGCCAAATGAGAGCTTTTTTCTGCCTGAAAAATGACATTAATATGTTTCTTTAATTTGACAATAAACTGTCAACCCATGTACTCATGGAAGTGCTCAGATAAACATGCTACTCCAGTTTAATGTGAAGTTTAGTATATAATGTTCACTTGGTATAATAGAAATAATACATATAAAATTTATTTATTATAATTACAATTATTTATATATAAAATAATATATACATAAAATATAGTACATAAATATATATACATGATATATATTACAGTATGTGCTATATACTATACTGTTTTCTTGATCCACTGTACTGTGATTATTATAGAATCTAGGTTATGTTATGCACTGTAGTATTTTCAATGCTATCCTAATAATCAATTTTTTAAAAAAATGTTTTCACATTACATGCAGAGCAAATTACGCGTTTTGAGCTGGTAATAAAGTTTGTTCCATAATTTACATCAGTTAAAATGTGCTAGACAAAATCAATAGGGTGAATCAAATATCCCAGTTATCATTGGCTTGACACAGCCTCTACAGCTGACTTTGGCCATATGCTGGAACTGGACAAAGAATTATGATGATTCTGACTCCAGAAGCATAACTGCACTTATGTAATCTCTTATGTCATCCTGAGACTCCTCTAGTATTAATGTAGCTTTTTAGACTAAACAGAATTCTCTGTCAGTTAGTGTAAGTTAAGATTAAAAGGATCTGGTTATCCTGGAATAAATGTTCACAGAAGTCTTTATTGACCTAAAGATGTTAGTACACAGAAGTCAAGTTAATTCTGTCTTGTCCCAGGCAGTTTATATTGCTTTTCTTCCTAAAAAGGATGAAACATTCTGGATCCTGTAAAAATTGCCTATCTCAACGATACTCTAAGGTGCCAAGCACTAACATGCAAACTCTGAGCTGTAAATAGAAAATATTAATAGTAGATTTGTTATTTATAACATCGTTAAAATGTAAAAGTATGGTTACTTTTTCCTTTCAGCCTCCTTCTTGATATTCAAATTTTTGTAAAGCTATGTATCACTAGTGTCATGCTGCATCATTTTCATATGGGAAAATCAAGCCTGCACTGCTTCTTGGCTCATCCAGACTACAACTCTCATCAAGTGGTATGTCAACATGTTCTTACGGACTGTCTCAAAACCAAACGGTTTCTTGTGATAGAATTTTTTCAACAAGAAGTTGACACTTTTAGGAAATTGTTCATGTAAAATCATCTTTTTTTTTTTTGGGAAAATATTTTTCAAGAAACAATATTTTCAGGTGCTAGATATCTTTTCTAATGTCAACGGATATCATCTTGTATACCAACAATTTCTGTTTGGTCTGGTTATCAACAAGGTCACAGAAGTCTGCAACAAGAGGCCATAACATTAAAATTTTTCCTATTGTAACATATACACCGTTTGTTTGCAGTTGAAAAACATTTGGGAGAGTTTGAAGGAATGTGAATAGTTTCCATTTAAAATTTTTAGATGCAGTTGCTCTTCTGAATATATGTAGTATTAACTCATATATATGTATTCAAATATATGTAGTATTAATCCATAGAAAGTCATTTGATGACTGGAAAGCATTGCAGTCCGCAATATCTGATTATATGAATATGTATCAGAATACAGACATAAAGGTTGGTATGAGCAAGGCATTTAACCACCCAATTGTGAAGAATGCTTATAAATCTGCATCATAAAAATTATTCCTTTATGCCAATTACCTGCCTCACTTACCTGTGCATGTGTGATAGACAGCATTGCTTTTCTGCAAGAACAGACGTATTTCTTACTTAAAAGATGAATTTGTTGTTTTGAATCCCAGCATTTTTATAATTATTAAGAATGTACAAAAAAATTCAACAAAATTTTTGATAAAGACATATGGTAACTAGATAGGTATAGAAATAAAAGAAATTAGTAAGAGTATAATAACATAGGAAATCAATTATGCACTCGTGCCTAAGAAGTATAATTCATTCTGGGTTGTTGTCTAGATATTGATTCTTTCTGACAGTTCATTTGAAGTTTAGTCAAACTTGATTTAGGAAACAGTCTATCCTAGCTTTATTCAAATGTGTTATAAATATGATGGGCTGATCTTGCAAGGTGATCAGTTGATCACAAAGCCCTTGCATCATCACATCCTGTCCTCAGCAGGACAGGGGAAAAAACAGGACCCATAGTCAAGGTGAAGGTTGTCAAAAGAACAAAACAACACCTGTATGTGAAAGCACATACAAGAACAAAGAAGAACAAAGCAAAAAGATTCATTCTACATCAGCTCGTGAAGCCCAGTCATTTCTTGAGAAGTAGAGTCCAGTATGCACAGCAGTTCCTTCAGAAAACAAACATTTTAACAGTAAGTCTCACATATTCACTTGTCTCAGTTTTTATGGCTCAACAAATGCCGTAAGTTATGAAATGTCACTTTGGTCAGTTTGGTCCAGCTGCCCTGGCTGTTCTCTTCCAACTTCTTATTCATCCCCCATGCACAGGCCCCTAGGGAGTTGAAAAGTGAGGGGTGAAGACGCAGCAGTCGTGCTATGGGAGTATTGCTCAGCAGGAGCTCAGACGCTGATGTGTTATCAACACTATTCTGGCTCCAAATACACAGCAGATCACTGTGAGTGCTGCTGTGTGAAAAATTACCTCCATCTCAGCCAGACTCAATAAAAAAATAAAGAAAATGTGGTTGTAGAAGATTTTCTGAAAATTTTAGACTAAATTAGGGCAAGTATGTGCTTGATTTTTATTTTTAATGTGAAGCAGAACATTTTCATGTTGTAGATTTTCCAAGTTTAATTTGGGAATTTTAAGACACTGTGCATGGAAATTTCAGTCAGGTCTAAAGAGTTCCTTAAGCTCTTATTCTTATGACATGTATTTATAGGTCGTTTCATGAAATTCATATCATCATTAATGTTTTGTCATAGTTTAAGAAGAGAGTAGGTTTTTTTATGATGTTTTCCGAAATCCATTCACTTATATGTTTTAAGATACAAGGCTCTATTTGGCTATTTCAATGTGATTGACTTGTTAATTTCGTTGAAAGAAAAAGAAAAAATATGTTGAAATTTTGAAAGCATTGCTTTTTTAAGAGAAAGTTTTCTCTATGGAGCACCAAAAATCAATAAAACGAGAAAAATAAATAGTTCTGAAAAGATTGTCTTGCAGTAAAAGCACTTGAAATTTTTGTTTCCATTTATTTTGCAGAGGTTACAGAAGAACTGGTCACAGTTTTGAATTTATTCTGTAAATATTTGGTATAAGTGACTGACTCCTGCAGCACTGAAAAATGGGTAGGTGTGTGGGCCTCTCATCTAGGTCCAATTATTTTTATACTACCAAAATTGTACAGGAAAGTATTCGACTAGTGATTTCTTGAGTTGCCTCGACAGAAATTTAACTGCCTGTTGGCCTAGTGGCAAATAAGTATGAAAAGGATCAGTATAGAAGATGAAAACAGTGGAATGAAATCTGAGTCATAGTGTTAATAAATTTTGGCAGAGAACAAATTGTGATCATGTTGCAACATTACAGACATAACAAATTCTGGTTTACTTCTGTATAATAGAAATGCAAATGAAGTGCCACAATAGTTCCTGCCTTAGGTTTTCTATGTTTATATATCTGTGAGTGGTTATATATGCATGTTAGTATAAATGTAAAAGCAATCATAAAGAAACACCCTAAAATTTGAATGACTATCAGCTCTAAGTCATGTGAAGTTTTCAAGGTTGTAGGTAATGCTTTATGTGCTGAAAAGGTGGCTCGAACAATTAGATGCAACATCTGACTGGCAATAAAACAGAAGCTTTCTTAGCCATGCTAAGACCTTAATCATTTTGACAATACTCTAAGCTCCCCGTAGAACCTATTATTTCCTAGTCTCTGTATTCTTTCTTCTGCATCACTTCTTATTATTTAGAGAGTAAACATAACAATGCTGCCTAATATACCTTGATTTTCTAGACATTATAGCTTCATACACTTCACTTTAACAGAATGCGACTTCCACTTTAGTGGCTTTAATTATTAATTATTTAATTATTTCAGTTAGTAATTGCTGACCCAAAAGGCTTACTTTCATATTGATGGTGCACTGCATATCTGTATGTCATGCAATAAAAGCCAGTTTGAGAAATTATTTGGTAAACATCAATTGAACTAGCAAAAGAAGGAAATTGAAAAATCAAATGAAAATATATAGTTCCCTTATGTTCTTGACAGTGGCTGGAAACTCAGGCATGGAAATGAAGATCTGTTCTGCTGTTCACTGAAAATAGCAGTTGCCTTTCATCCTCTTGTCTCTCTCTTTGCGTGAGTGATTTACTGCTTCTAAGTTAGCTGAGTTCCCCTGACATTGAATGTTGCAGTTATATAATAATGGATAAACTGTGCATGCCAGGCTGCTTTGGAAGATTCTTTTATAGCTCATCTGGGCTGGTGTGGGTCTGTAACTGGAAAAATTATGGAGCAGACCTCAGAAGAAACAGAAAAACAGAGGTATAATGCCTTAAAATTATAAGATGCAAAAGGCAGTGAAATAATTGGAAAAAATGAAATTATTAGTTGAATTACATCTTGCATGTATCATGATAAATGAACAATTCAGACAATCTAGAAGTACTAGAACAAGGTCTTTTAAACAATGTTGTCTTTCCTAGAGAAGGTTGTTTTAATATTTAATATTTTCTCGTAAGTAAAATTCGTGTCAATGCCTCTGTTACAGCAATTTGATTTATCTGAGCTAGATTTCAATACAATCTTACTTGCGACATATTCATAAGAACCTGAGTTGGAAGAGAAGAAGAGTTACTTTAAGAGCTTTAAGACATTAGAAAGCTAGGCTAAGCAGAATTCTTGTAGAAGTTAGACATATGCCCTAATAAGCTAAACTAAGCTAAGCTAAACTAAACTGAGCTAAGCAAAATGCTTGTAGAGCTATACATCTGTCCTGGTGGAATGAGATAAGGTAGGACAGAGAGAGTAGGACAGCAGGAACACAGAGCTCAAAAGTAACAATTAGAACTTAAATATGGGAACCCATATCGCAAATCCCCAACAATCAAGGACAAAACCAAGTCTCTCTGGTCCATGCTAGAATGCAACAGCTCAGCTTCTTAATAAAGGGTCATGGAGGAAGACTTGTTACTTCATCTTCATGACCACTGCCTCAAAAAAATGAGACCCTTGGGGAGGGTGGAGACTGGGTGGGAACGAGTAGGGACCTATGCCTGGAACTAATTGTAATATGAAATGCCTTCTCCAGGAAATGTGAATATAGCCTTGCTTACCCTGTCCCTTGGGGAGTAAGTTATGGAGTTACTAATTTCCTGGCACTGAATAAACTTTGTAGGGAAATGCCAGTGAATGTTTTTTGTCAGTCACAGATGGCAGGTGGAATCTAGGACCCAGGAGCTGAAGAAGGAGCTGAACTGAATGTGAAAGGACTGACCATGCCATGTAAGGAAGATGCTTGTACAACACAGCAGTGTCTGTTTGGACGAGAGAGAAGCGATATGAGAATTGCTTCTCAGTGGTTAGAAAAGTATAAACTATATGTCAACTATCAAAAAGTATTCTTGTAAACAATAAACGGATTTCTCCTTTGACACTATATCTGTGTGGTCGTGTGTCTTTGGGGGGACCTGGGTAGTCACAAAACATACCTGCTCATAACTATATCTGAGTTGTGAGATCTATTTCTCCACATCAAATGCACCACTAATTTTAAATAGCAAAATATTTAGGAAGATTTAGAGAATATTCAGGGAAAATGTAGGGTTCCTGACAGTCTTGAGGAGTGGGCCAAGTGAACCTTATGAAAGATGAATGGACTGAAAGCAGCCCTGCAGAAAAGGATTTGGAGATACTGGTGTATGAAGAATTTTAGATTAACCAGCAGTGTATGTTTGCAGCTCAGAAATACTGAATTAAAAGAAGCATGACCAGCAGATTGAGGGAAGTGATGTGCCCAGTTCTGGGGTTGCCAGTTTAAGAAAGTCAGGAAATTACCAAACAGGATCCATCAGAGGACCACAAAAATGATGATGAGCTAGAGCATTTCTGCTGTGAGGGAAGTCTGAGGGATTTTAACATATTCAGCTTGTTCAGACTCTTCTCAGTTGTAGCCTGTAAAAGAGAAAAGGCAATGGGCATAAATTGAAACACAGGAAGATCCACCTGAATATGAGGAAAACATTCTTTACTGTGAGGGTGACAGAGTACTGGAACAAGCTACTTCTCTGGAGATATTCAAAACATACTTGTGCATGATCCTGTGCAACCTGCTGTAGGTCAACCTGCAGCAGCACTGGACTAGTTTCCAGAGCTCTCTTTCAACTGCGGCCATTTTGTGACTCCCACTCTACTCCATGCATGTGAGTCTCAGATGTTGCTCAAAGAAGCTGTGAATGTCCCAGCTCTGGAAGTATTAAAGGCCAGGTTGGATGGGGCTCTAAGCAACCTGATCTGTTGGAAGGTGTCTCTACCCATGGCAGCTGGGTTGAAATTAGATGATCTTTGAAAGTCCATTCCAATGTAAACCTTTCTAATTCTAATATTATACAAAAATTATAGTTCTTGGTATCATTTCCCATTTGTAATATTGATATATCCTGTTTAATTTTGGAATCTAGTGCTGTGATTTTTTCCTTTACAAGATTCTACACTGCAATAAGTAAAATGATATATGCATTTTAAATATTACTTTGGCAAAAAATGATATTGGGAAAATCCCAACTATTTACAGGTAAGTACTTTCTTTACTAAAATAATTTGCTTTTGCAATGAGAAAGAATACCAATCTTTAAAAAAAATTTATAAAAATCTACCCTTACACTTGAAGTTGAAAATCTTACACCAAATCAAATGAAATACAAAAATGTAGGTTTCAATTCAACACCTGTGAAAAGAAAACAATACTCTAATTACATATTATGAGTTGTAAAAGACTGCATTAATTTGTTTTAAGAAAACCAGACAATTAAAAAGACACGATAGAAGTAATGAAGTTATGTTTTATGGTTTATTTCTTTCCACACAACCTTTTTCACTATCAGAACCATAGCTGAGTTATAAAAAATAATCTATTAATTATTTAATCTTAGTCAGTTTACTGTTGAAGAATAGAAAGACCAATACCCACTGGAACACTCTGTGAGGTGACTGGACTCTGTAATGTCACAGTTTTAATCCGAAGAACACATAATATCCTTGCAGCTACAAAGAAGAAGTCAACTCCCCTCTCCCTAGGACATAGCTTGAAAAATGCGAGAATAAATTGTGGTAGCAACAGTGGCAGCTACTAACAAAATGGATTTTGTCTAGGTTTGTAGGACAGTGAAGAGACATCTAATAGGAGCAGAGGGTCTGTTGAAGCATATTGGTTTATCTTGCAACATGACAGAGCTGGGCTCTTGCTCAACTTGTTATGCTTAATTTTGACCAATAATTTTCTTTCCGTGACATAAATCAGCTCTGTAAGCAGCTGAACTAGTGGCACAGAGGGAGTGGCCCCCGTGCAGACAGAGAGGAAAAGAGCAAGACAACCTTCTTGCAGGTTTGCAGATCTACTTGCCCCATGGTTTCCCTGTTGACTTGCACAAACTCTCCCGATAAAACTCTTTTCTTCCTGCTTCAGGTAGTACGTGTGAGCAAGTACACTTTATGAACTATGAGCATCCACGTCTCCATTATATATGTCTAGATGTACTGAAGGATCTAATATTTCTCCCCTGTTCATTTCCTCCTTTTATTACTTTAGAATAATATTCTACCTTTCCTCTTAATTGAAAGTAAACATTATTTCACTTCTCTATATATTTAAAAACCACTATGCTATATGAGGCAAGGTTTGTAAGTAAGTGTAATTTCTATTTAATAGGCACATGATATAGCTAGAAAAATCAGTCAAACTTATGGGCACAAAAGCCCTTTTCTAACATCTGTGTTTATTTTTCTGCATTTGACTTGGTATTGATATGTTTTAGTTTCAACCAGCATAAAATCATCTGTTACCTACTCCTTTTTTGTTATTTATTTAATGTCCCAGAAAAAAATCCCTTGGCTCTGTGCTTTTATTCTGCATTCATCTGTGGATTATCATAGAAATTAACAGTAATAAGATTACTAACACTTCATTAAGCAAATCCCTAGTCATGAACCTGGCTGGAGATAGTATTTTGAGATGACATCTTTTCCAAAGTGTACAATAGGAATTAAGAGAACCTGTTTAATCTACTGAACCCAGAATACTTTGCTCAACTGGTTACAGTTTCCTGCATGACTATCTGTCCAGGTGTATATTCATTATCTTTTAGGCATATGATTTTGTACAGGAATTGACAAGTTTCAATGAATACTTATCTGCAATATACTCTTTCTAGTGGTGAGTTGTGCTTGCTAATATTATTTTCACGTTGATATCATTGTACTGGTTTTACTAACTGTGCTGGGTTTCTGAGAAGTGAGGGGTTGCCTTGCTTTTGTTTTGTTATGGGCTAATGGTACCATTGATAGCTTATATGCAGTGTAGGAATGATGAAGTCGAATATATAGCCTGTATTTGAAAAATGATGTGTATTTGAAAAATAATGTGGTGCAAGATGGATTGTTTTATTTATAAACTAAACAATATAATTCTTTATTGGTGATATAAAATGGTCAGAAAACAGCTTAAATCTATATGTTTGTACTGCATACATAATGTATGTTCCTGTGTTGATGGCTTATTTAGAAATAAGTCTAGCATTTAGAGATGTTTCTAAATATAACATTTACTCTTAAAGTGCTCCAATGAAAAAATAGTTTGACTAGGTGCAATTATACAAATTCACAAAATAATGCAGTATTTTTAAAGATTTTTTTTCCCTTAAACTGAATTCGTACTTTATTTTTTAATTAATTATTTTATTTAAAAATAAATGTTGATGTATTTAGAATCTTATATTGTTTTATATGCAACACCTGTGGATAAAAGTATCTAATTCTCATAAATAATGACTTTAAAAAATCTTTCTTGTTTCTGTATCATTATTTTTTCCACAGGTAAATAAAGTAAATACATTCTGTAAATGCAAAGTAGAAGTGAAATGTGGGGTGGATTGAACATCTATCAAACTTACTGATAGATTACTGATAAAACTGAACTCCAAGCCTTCTTAGTATGACTGATTACATGAAAACAAAGCTATTTAACCCAATGAAATATTATAATTGATTTGACAAATATATTGAATTTTCAAATTTGTAGAAAAAATAAATGAGTTAAGATGGATGAATTAAACTTGATAAATATGTCCCCATTTTATGACAAGATTCTCTGAAGGCAACTTCTAGCGCCGTATTCTATCAAAATGCTTAGTCTTTATTTTTGTACAATACGTTACATCATGTGTAAAATATAGTCTGGAAATATCCTGAATAAGAAAACAATGAAGAGCTTCATCATGATTCAAACTGTCTAGAAATACAGAGAACAAAATGAGAAGGCTTAAATGCAACTTCTCTGTGTAGGAGACAGCAATTAATACCAGTATGAGAGACAGTAAGCAAGGGAGACCGTCCTTAAAACCTTTCATGTAACAGTTAACCCAGGCAGAATACTCTAACTCTGCATGTCTTGTGTATTTCTTACTGTGAACTACTTTCTGAAAGAAACAGAAGGCAAAACGTACATTGCATTATATGTACTAAAACCAAATAACATTAAAACTGGACAGAGAAATTAGAATTTGATTGGTTGGGTTATTGGATTAATGCTGGTTGCTTCTGGCCTGGAAATCCAGTTTTGCAGGATGAATGGTACTTTATACTGTAGGTAATTACAGAGAAAAAGTGTTGTGCACAAAGTTGTTAGGAAACAAACTGCCATGTGGCAAGCAGGGTAAATGTAGTAAACAGGGTAAACTGCCATATGGAAGCTTGGTAAATGAAGAGATGTGTATTATTTAAATATGTCTTGATATCAACTAAATTAAAGTAAAAACACTTCAACCAGAAGCAGTCTAGACCTGTAGCTCCATGGAGGTGTTACCCTGTCAATAAAGCTGTTGTGATGCAGCAGATCTGTGAATTTTGAGCCAGTTTAAATGTTCTTGCAGAGTCCATGTGGAGAAAAGAAGAACCAAGGTGTTAGGATCTGATCATAAAAAGATGCCGCTGCCTGAATTAGGATGCAAATGAGACCATATGCCAAAGCTGATAGTATGGATTTTATTTAATAGTAAATGTGAGGCAAATAGAGAGAGAAATATGAAGGGCAGTGAGTGGGCAGGTAGAGAGAAAGAGAGAGACAGACTAAGTAAAAAGATAAAGATATCACTGCCATGTGGATTCTGGTGGTGTCTCTTTGCTGTGCAACCTCTGGTCTTCTCAATGGTGAGCATCCTGAAGTGCTCTTCTGGAGGTACCACTTTAGTACTGTCCAAGTTCCAGGTAACCACAGGTGGTTGCAGATGTTCCCACAACATGGGCTGGCGTGGGTGCAAGCTGTTTTCTTTCACACAGCCTACATAATGTAGTTTTGTCCAACGTGCTAATTTCAAACCTTCACCTCTGTTTAGGCCTGTAATTAATGTCTTCCTTTCTCACAGTTTGCCATGGTGGGAATTTTTGTCTGGATAGGTTACTCAGGTCTGCCTTTCCAGGCCTGCAATCTTCCTGTAGTTGCCATCTCTGCTTGTTTTAAGTTCCAGTGGAGAGGCTTGTCTTATAGGAACTTCCTTCTTTGGCAGTGTTTTGAGACAGTTAACTGCATTCATTAAGTCCTGACACAAGGTTTTTGGAGCAGGTAAGGGGAGATGTGGTGGGGTCTTTAGGGTCCTAGGGTTTTAAAAATATGTAGCACGCTGACAGCACCAGTCGTCTACTGCAGTTTCTGCACTGAGCTTCTGCTGCTTTTCTTTATTCTTTTTAATGCACTCAACTTTCTTATTCATAGGGATGCATTTCTACCACAAGCAGCAATGACAATCGCCTGTTTCTCCTTGGGCCTCTGTTTTCAACCTCATTTGTCTTTTCGAGGCCTTGGCTATTATCCTGTGTTGAACTCCACATCATAAGAAGCTACTAAGGTTCAGCATGCACAAGTTCTTAAGATAAACTGATAACAAGCGAGGATTAGGGAGGACAAATTTAGCAGATGGCAAGATAGTCTGAGGCCTGGGGCATATTTCTATCAATGGAAATACTATTGTTAATGAGAAAAAAGATTTGCTATTTTTTAGATTATTACTCAAATGGTGTCTTAGACCTCTGTGAAGTTCCTCAGTGTGACAATTAAGGTAAAAGCAAGGTCATTATATATCATAGGCTTACAATTGCACTAGATTATGGAATTGATCTGTTCTTCTATAAATTTTTCATGAGCTATTTCATATTTATATCTTTTTTTTTCAAGGAATTATTTGTCAAGACATTTTTGAGAGAATGTGTTGACAACAAGAGATCCTAACTTTTAAGTGGCTAATTTTTTTCTCACCAACTTCTCCTTCTTTTAGTACTAGACAAGTAAAAACCACATGTGTGAGCATATATATTCTTTGAATTTTTGTAATCTGCTGCAGAGACAGTACAAAATGATAAGTAAAAACGTTTTTTAATTTTAGATTTTGCTTGATTTGGTTTGATTGTCTTGGTTTTATTTTGTTTTGCTCTGCTTTGTTCATTTTATTTATCCTTCCATTTTGTTTGCATTGTTATTATTGAATCTTGTTGCTAACGTACAGTCAAAGTTATCTCTTGTTCTGCAACACAGTGATATAGGAACCATGATGTGGGTGTATAATCAGTGTTATGAGATTAAATAAGTGCAGTTGTTGCTTTTTGTGAGAAAATATGAGCCCTCCTCATTCAGAGTTTTAGTTGTATCTATAACACTTAGAGGTATTTCTATGTCAATACATGCAATCTTATTAAAATAAAAACATAAGCAAGCAATCCAATACAAATAGATGACAGCACACTCTACTACGCAAGAAACAGCATTATGTTTTCCTCTCCCTACATGAGAAATGATTCACTGTATTTGGTTAAAGAAGAAATCAATCCTATGAAACAATTTTGTGAAGACCAAAATCATAAAAATGTGAATGTTGATTTATCATTACTTTTATTCACTGATGATGTGTAAAAAGTGCCTCTTATTTTAGATGATACCTTTTACTTAATTATTTACAAAAGTAAAAATCTGAATTACTTACTCATTTCAATATGTTGTATTTTAACATTTTTTTCAAGTGTTTCTGTCAAAGATTAATAATTAAAACAGGTTGGCTCTTCTCAACTTTTATTAAAAAAATCCCTCAGTCACAAATTAAAATTAGTGGTATTGTTGTGTGTTCTCTGCAAAATTATTACATTTTCTGGTTTTTAAAATACATTCATAAACTTGTATGACTGATGTTGTGAAAGTATAGTGTTCTTCAGAGGTTGTTAATCTGAAAAATGAAAAGTGAAATGTGCGAGTCATCCATAAATAACACAAGCTGGAGGATGGAAATTTCATCCTTGTTGCTAAGTATCATCAAAGGAATTTTGTAATATAATTTTACTCTTGATGAAGTGGAACTAGTTCAAGGGGCTTGGGAGAGAGGAGTGCTCCTTTCCTCCCTTCATGCAAATTATTTTGGAAATTGTTTTTTTATACATGTGCTAGTAGGGCTAAATAATTTGATATCAGAGATGTACAGATACTTTTACATGACAGCTGTCTAACTGGCTAGTGCCAAGTAGCAAAATTAATGCTCTATTAATTCTAAAGTTCTTCATACATTAGGTGAAAGCAGAAATACTTAAGGGATCTGATACCAAAAGGGTGGCGGAATCAAGCGTCACACTGACCTGAGAACTGGTTGTGATTTAACACTCTAACAGTGTCTGAACTGAGCAGAGTAAACAGGCAAGACAGCTTGCTTACAGCTGTTTTCTGCATATGAATAAACTGGAATAATTACTAACTGCAGTATTTAAATGTGTGGTTGTTTGTTGTATATCCTGGCTACCTCACTCCCAACACTGTCCAGTTTTCCTACTTCTGTTTCTCTATCTTATTTCCTTCTTTGTTCTTCCCACTATGCCAGTAATACCATCCTTCATCATTCTACTCATGTTCTTTACTTATAAACAATTTTTAGTTTGATTATCAGCCCCCACTTCCCACTTTTATCCAGAGTTTCATGAGCAAATTTTGTTAATACTATGGCAGTTTTAGACAAAGATATATTGAAACATTAAACATGAAATTCTGTTTATTAACTCATGCTTTTGAAAATATGGGAACCAGTTGATTTAGAGAACTGCTAACATAAGTCAATTGGTTGAATTTTTTACCATGAATTTGCTCTTACTGATAATGCATTTAGCTTGCATGAAAGTTTGATTTGAACTTATATAAGCTTTTGGTGACTTTGTTTCACTACACAGTGAAAATCATGCAGGGCTAGGGCAGTACTATCACTTCTGCATGCAACCCAGCAGTACCATGCAGCTTGCTTCTAAGGATAGCAGCCAATCTATTTAAAGTTACATTAAAGAAAAGGTATAACACCAAATTTTCACAATAGTTTATAACACCAAATTGTCACAATAGCTGGATAATAAAGTTAGATATCTAAACAGATTTTGAGACAATGGAATCTCAGTTAAATCTTTTGTCATTTCAAGGATTTCCTGAAGGAACTTTGATTTACAAGAGTTTTTGTTATCCAAACATTCTAGAAGAAGGCATAATTTTCTTCCCAAGCAATGGCTCTATTTATCATTAATTCATATTTATCATTAATTCATTAATGAGACAGTCTTTCAACGATTCCAAAACTAACAACTTTACTGTATACTTGGCAAAAAATAGCTATGATAAATGCAATTATGACTTCTGTATAATTGCACAAAATCACTTCAGGAGGATGGAAATTGCAATACTTGAAATTTGGACAAAGCATGGTAACTTACCCATGAAATTTCAGTTTTCTCATCTTATAAGCTGGCATGATGATGAGGGCTTTTATATACTTGTGAATAGTTACATAACTTTCATTGAAACTGTCTTTGAAATTACCTGAGATAAATAATTTCTGTGAATAGCTTCACCACTCAGGCTGGAATACTAAGCTGGACAAGGAATAAACAATTGAAAATAGTTTCTTTAAACAGAAAATGCGTTGTAGGCCTATTTACAAATCATATTGAAATCTTTATTGATGATAGCTCTCTACTGATTGTTGGTTTCAAAAACTGGTATTGGAAAAAGGATCCTGCAGAGGGAGCCAGATACCACACTTAGCATCACAAGTAATTGTGGAACCATAGAGATTAGATCTTGTCCTTCAAGGGGAAAACGAGCTTATTCACAGACAAGGGATCAAAATAAAGCTTAATGTTATTGAAATGGTCAGGTTCTACTGACAAATATATCTATGGATTTAAAATTAAAAGACTGCATAGATATATCAACCTCCACAGAGAACTCATGCCCACTTTAAAAAGCTACAAAGCACTACCTCCGCTATCTCTCTGTGTTTAAGCTCTGCAAAGATACATGAAGAAGAAATTCCAACACTTACTTTCTTTTGACTGTTCTTCCTTATAAAGGGTCTGTACTAAAATTACTAGTCTACTTTTGTGGATATAAGACATTTTCAAATGCAAAAAAAAAAATAAAAAAAAATGAAATTGTGGCTCTTCTGATTATCCTTGAAGCAGAGTTCACAGAAGTTCTCATGACTCTAATGGCTTGACAAACTACTTTTACTTTAAGCTTGATATTTCTAAGCCATGGAAGTATATCTCTTTCACTGCCTCAAAGCAAAGACTCCCAAAAATATTTAGAAGCTTAGTGTCTGTTTATACCAATGCAAGCTAGGTATTTCAATTCCATTATCAATCTCTGATTGAAGAGAATGCTTCCTTTAATAAAATCATAACTACTGGACATAAGTGTGTATTTAAATGCACACAAAGATTGTACTATACCTGGCGGCAAAATTCAGGTTTTTATAATGCCTGTAGAAAAAAAAAATAAATTCTTGTTTCACATTTTCCTTTTTATTTCCCCCAAAGATGGTCAAGTTTCTTAATTCTGTGAATATAGATAATTCTCAAAATAAATAGAAAACATAGAAGATGAAAGTGGAAAGGAAAACCATTTGCCTCGAAACACAATTAATTTATCCGGAATTTCCAAAATAATTAAGACACAATGGATAATTTAAACATTAAGTGAGAGAATAGAATGTCAAGGAATTATATAAATATAACAGTAGTTAATAATTAGGACATATACTGAGTAAAACAAGTACTTCTGAAATAGCAGAGCACCTCAGCATGTATTTTTAGCTGTTTTGCAGCTGTGTTGCAGAAGAATACTGACACAAGGCTTTTGACCAACCAATTTTAGTGCACAACAGTGGAGTGTAACAAGATGTTGACCTTCATCTTCCTCTTTTTAAAGATTTTAATGTAGATGCTGACTTGTTGGCTGATCCTGGGTCTTTATGGACAATTACACAAGTCCTTTAATCATGACACCTGGTAAGCAAGGAGCATGCTAGAGTAACAGAAATAACTGGAATTGGTTGAATGGTGTTTACTGTTCAATGGTTGATGGATATCAAGGCTTCCTCTTTGTCAGAAGATGTACAGATCTGAGTGTTGATGATGACAGATCCTGTAAAAAAACTGTTCTGGACATGAAGGTGTCTCTGGCAGAGGTCTCAGACCTGAATCAGAGAAGGCAGATCTCATCTTGGATCAATGGCTAAAGGCCACAATGATTAAGGAGAAGGAAAAACTTGAAAGAAAGTGATGATTGGCCAGAGAAACTTTCTTACTTGACAAACTTCTAGCTTCTAGCAGCACACAGACCTCTTGTTTTAGGTCCGCAGGATAAATCTAAGGCAGATTTTGCGTGCCTCTTAGTTTTAGGACATATTTTCTGTTTTAATCTAAGTAAAGTTCACCACAAGGACTGCTTATGCATTTAGACTGAACTTTCAGCTGCAATGTTATGAATCAAAGTAATTGGTTTTGCATAAGATTGTTGTTAGGAGGCTGATGAATTTTGAGTATACAGAGAAAGATAGCCTGAATCATAATTTTGTGGTCTATAATCACTTATATCTTCATCCAGAATAAATTTACCACTCTCTCCAAAGCCTTTACCTTCCACTTTTATGGAAATTTCTGCTCCATCCCTATAAGGACTAGAAGCGCTAGGTACATTGATACGAATGTGACCTCTTTAGAAATCAGGCTTATTTTGCTTAATCTAAAATAACATATAGAAAGATATAAAATAATATAAATTAAACCAGGAATAATTTATTTCAGTCTTTCTCATAATCCTCTTATAAGTATTGAAATAACAAAACAAGGTCTCCCTGGAGCCTTCTTTTTTTTTCACAGACTGGACAACACAACATGCTCAGTCTTTCTTCATTGGAGAAGTATTTCAATCCTGTGATCCTTTTTTGTGGCTCTCTTCTGGACCTGCTCTAACATGTCTTTCTATAGCTGCTTCTAGAGCTGGACACAGTGCTTCAGGTAGAGGCATATGAGAACAGAATAGAGTAGAGGGGGAGAAGTACTTCTGTTTCCCTGCTGGTCTTACTTCTTTTGCTGCAGTCTAGATATGATTGCCTTTCTGGGCTGTAAACACAGATTTCCAGTTTATGTCCAATTCTTTATCTACTAGTATCTCCAAATCCTTCACTGAAGGGCTGCTTTCAGTCCATTCATCTCGGAGTCTATACTGATACAGGGAGGTTGCCCAGACCCATGTGCAGAACCTTGCTTTTGGCTTTGTTGGACTTCATGAGATCACATAGGCTCACTGCACAAGCCTGTCTAGGTCCGTCCAGATGGCATCCCTTTCTTACTGTGTGTCAACTCAGCTTGATTGCATATGCAAACTTGCTGATGGTGCTCTCATTCATAGGATAACAGAATGGTAGTGTTGGGAGGGACCTTTAAGATTATCTAGTTCTATGTCTCCTGCCATGGACAGAGATGCCTTTCACGAGTCCAGGTTGCTCAGAATGCTGTCCTCTCTGGCCTTCCAGGGATGGGGCATCCATAACTTTTCTGACAACCTCTTCTAGTGTCTTACCACTCTCATAAAAAAGAATGTCCTCCTAAAATGTAATCTAAACCTATTCTCTTTTAGTCTGAACCCATTGCCCCTTATCCTAACACTACATGGTCTTGCAAACCCTCTTCATCTTTCTTGTAGGATCCCTTCAGGTGTTAGAAGGCTCCAATTGTGTCATTCAAAAGCCTTGGTTTTTTCCAAGCTAGAAAAAAACAATTCTCCCAGGCTTTCCTTGTTGAAGAGGTGCTTCATCGCTCTAAAGCTTACTAAATCTAAATCTAGATCCTGTTGTCTGTGCCATTGATGAAGAAATTTAATAGCAGTAGTCCCACTCTTGAGGGCCTTCAGTTGTTACTGATTTTCACTTAGAAATCAAGCCATTGACTATATTTCTCAAGATGTGATCCAGCCAGATCCCTACTCATCTGTTAAGATCCCATCTCTCCAATTTAATGGCAAGAATGTTGGAGAGATGCAAAAGCTGAAGTAAATGACACCTGTAACTCTTACCTTTCTCGACTGATGCAGTTTCTCCATTGCAGAAGGTAACTAGGTCAGGCAGATGCAATTTGCCCTTGTTGAGGTCTTCTTGACAATCTCTAATTTCCTCCCTGTCTTCCATACACTTCAACATAACTTTCGGGAAGATCTACTTCACGATTGTACCAGACACAGAGCTGAGGTTGACTGGTCCTCTTTTTCAACTCTATTTAAAAATGTAATGGTGTTTTCCTTTCTCCGGTCACTGGGGAATTCTCCTGAGTGCTATAACTTTTCAAATATAACTGAGAGTGGCTTAGCAGCTAATTAACAGGATTTCTGTCTACACACCCATAAATTTTGCATTAATCTTATAGTAGTGCAATTTTGTGTTAAGCTTTCCCACAGTGCTTAATTTGATTGACTTTACCAGGGGACCTAAAGGTGAAATATATTTATATGAGCATACAGAAAGACACTAATTGCATAAGCCTGTTTTTCATAAGGATCCATGGTAAAAATCTATCACAAGAAGTTCACAGGGAAAATATGCACACAGACTTCCTCAGACAAAAATAATAGGTTTTGCTTTTCTGTTTTTGTTTGGTTTATTGTTTGTTTGTTTGTTGTTTGTTCCCACTCCCTCCTTACCCCCACTGCTTTGTACTTGAAGCAGGAAAATGTATTCTTTTTTGACTTTTTCACCCTTAAGGAGATTATGGACAGCTTTTAGGGACTAGTACCATTTACCAAAACTCCCTGTTAAACCTTTCTGTAAAGCCATCAATAAGGGCACTAAAATATAGACAGGTGTTGCTCTTCCTGTCCAAAAATGGCCTGAATGATCTTCTCAATTACTTTGAGTTGACTAATAGGAATAAAGTATTATATTATCATTTTTATTGCAAAAGTATATGCTCAAACAGATCCAAAGTGTAAAGTATACTAAAACATGGAGGATTAATATTTTATAGTGCTTTTAACTGGGTTCACTTATCAGTGGTATTGTATATGCACCTTTACTCTGTATTTACATAGTTCACGTTTCATTTCCGTTTCATGTATGTGTTCCCTACATAGCAGATATCTCATTTGTAGAGAGGTCCCTTTATGTGACAACGTGGTATGAATAGGATTCAATATATTGTTGTTGCATATATATAGCTAATATATCTTTGCATGCATGCAGAGTATCTTGTGAGAAAAAAGTTCTTCAGTATTTGTTCAGTATTTAATCTCTGAATATAATTTCAATGTGTAAAAAAATGTTTTGCAATACATCACACTATATCCCATTTCTGGAAATAGGATTTTTTCCATAGTCTGATATAATTGTTAGGTAAAAGTAGTTTTTGTAAGCTTTTTTTGTAAGCTCTGGGCTTTGTCTAGTAATAATGCTCAGCTTATTTGAACAATTCAACATTGATGAGCTCAAGAGTAGGTATTTGTGCATGATTGCTGTCTTCATAATGTAAAATCATTAGCTTCTGATACTCTGTGTTGTCACTTAAGTGCTGAGTTAATGATTAGATAGTAATAGAAATTATGTCACCATGGCAAGATGACAGCAGGTCTTGATCTGATTGTTTCCTAAACCATTCTGTTGCTCTACCATAATGCAGAATTTTGATATGGTCTAAAAACTTCACTTTTTTCATTAACTTTTTAAAAGAAGAACTTAGTAGTCTTAAAACAGTTTGGTATGTTTTGCATTACTTCTGTCTGCAAATGTGGAAGTACATATTTATTATCTGATAAATATCTGCCCAGCCTGGACACATCCCAGACACCTAGGATGATGCTATTCTCTTACATAATTGCTTTTTGTTGAGGCAGTAGGAAGCCACTTGGAAAGAACAAACCTACTGAGAACTTGACTGCTGTGAGATTATATAGGGGCAAAGTTCTGCCTTTGACATCTGCTTATCAAATTGTCCATGTGTAAGAGCCATGCCTACCTTTTCCAGTTTTGGCCTCAGTTAAATGTAGGTGTTAACAATGCTCCCCATTGACTTTTGCTTAGCATACGTTTGTAGAAGTAGGATGCAATTCAGTGTTACAAATTCTCAACTGAAATATACCTGCACAGAAACGGAGTGGTCCATCTAAGCTGACTGCTAAGGGCTTACAGGTGGTGTCACAGTGAAAGAGGAATGTGCATCTTAACTGAAAATTTGGGAAGATCTTGACTTTTTTTAAATTTCTGTATAAAATTCATTCTTTTTTCAAAAACATTTAGTCAGCGAGTGGATAATTCCTCTTTCAGTCTTATAGCAAAGAAGAATTATTTCAACTTCTTTCTGGGCCCTCAGGGGGCCCCATAGAAAGTGACACTGGTGCATTAGTAGCAAAATGCAAAGCTTTTATTATTCTTTCAGAGTTTCATTTTAGCTTAGAAATGGAAAACAGTGCTGTTCAATTTGCTGACACAGTCCAGTAATCTACTTCATTACTAAGATAGCTATGTTATATTAATTACTGGGATGCTATTACATCAATCCTGCTATCATTTTTATACCAAGTATTAGTATATACTTTTGCAGCTTCTATGGCAGCCAGTATTTCTTGTTCAGAGATGCCATGCTGTAACTATCTTCTTTGGCCTCACCCCTTGCTGTTATGGTTGGTAGTATAATTAAGAATAAGTTCCTTATTTTTGAGCTGTAATAAGCTGTGTATTAGCAATAATTTTCTATTTCAGACCATATTTCCCAGTTCACTTCTTGGAGTACAAAAACTGTGGATGGTGACTAATACAATGATTGACATTTATGTAGCTGATTTCCAATCTTTAGTTTTTTATAACCAAGTTCTTCAGTAATCAAATTATGGCCTCAGTGAAAGATCTAATATAATATTTAACTTCTTTTCTCTTCTGCAATTTACTCACTGTCTTCATTTTCATCTCTTAGAATTTCTGTGTGTATTTCTAATTCCATGATTATAAAGTTCTCCTTCTATGACAAACCCAGCAGGCCTGAACACATCAGCAAGTCTCTTCAATAAACCTTTCCCAGTGCTATAATATTTCTCAATCTATGGGCTTCCAAATTGTGCTGTGGAAATTTAAAGGCCGTGCCAGGGATTGTTTGTCATTGTTTTCTAAACCTTCCCTGCATACGTTATAAGCTTAACATTTTAAATGCAGCAAACTAATCCCCATATGTAAGGGTTAATTTTTAGGAGCACACTTTCAGGCTTCTATTGCAGGTGAAAGGGTTAGTGGCAGTACAGTATGAAAACATTTACCTTTTGTTTTGATTAGTTTTTCTTCCAAGAAAAGGTTACTGCAATCTAAATTTTTGATTAGAACTTCCATTCAGTTGACTTTACTTAATGTTTCTGTATAAATATTGATCCTTTCCTCCCATTAATTATGCAACCAGTGGTTCCTGCAATAGGGATACTTGATAACTCTGCCTCACAGCTGTAGGAATCAATTTTTAAGTTAAATAAAAAAAAGAACTACAAATTAAATTCCAACACATAATCATGTTAGTAAAAAACTGGAATGAAAATAGTTAGCCTTAAAATATTTATATGAGCACAGTATATTTTAAATATATCAATACTTACTAATTGCAATGTCAAAATATAGATGACCAAAATCCACATCCCAGAACTTTGCATTGTGACAGTGAATGTTGCATGTCAATAGGTTTATTAAGTCAAAGAATGAAAAGTTTAACAAATGTGGACCTAATCAGAAAATGTGGACTGTACATTAGAGAAATTTCACAAAAAAATGGAAGTGATAAAATGAATAGTACAATACAATAAATTTTTCTTATCAAGAAGCATATTTGTCATATTAAATAAAACGGACATGATCCTATCACAAATGTATTTATGGTAAAGTAGGAAAAGCTTAATATTTAAAAAAAAGTCAACAAAAAAGGACAAAAGGACAGGTGTTGCATTGAGGGAAGGGTTTAGTGAGAGTGCCAAAAGAATTCCCTCTATAAGAATGATGTAATACAAATCTTTCCCCATCCTTAGACAGCCAGTATCACTTAAAGAGAATAGCAATGGTATCTACATAAGTCGAGAAATAGAGCATTAACTAAAAATATGCAGCATGAAAGCTAAAAAATGAAATTTTGGCTAAATGAAATTTGCCAAGTTTAGGCTTTACTTCCTTAGTAGAGAGTTGTTCTATTTTCAAGGTTCTTCCAGGTAATTTCGGAAACAGTAATGTACTCACAACCTTCAGTTAGGCATTTTGTGAGTCCTGAGGATACCCTGTAGTGCATATTGCTGCCTAGTCTGCTTTGCCAGCAAAGTAGCAGATAGACAAAATTTCCACTTCTGTCATTCAAGCTCAAAGTGCTTTTCTGTGCTGGTGGTCAGACATGCCAAGTGAATGAGTCACAAACACGAAGACCATGTAGCCAATTTTTCTATTGTTTGTTAGCATTTCTTGTGTACCTAAAATTAGCATTTAAATTCTGTTTTAGTCACATAAACACATGGGCTTATTTTGAACCCTGCTGTGTTCTCATATGTTTGTCTTAAATTCTGTGTTAAGCAGGTTTAAATTTCAGCTGTAACATAAAATTACAAAAGGATATATAAGCTAAATTTATTATTATTATAAGCTAAATTTGATTAATGTATCACATGAATTCTCCCATTTTGCCACTAATCTTTAGAACTGTTTTGCATAACGTTATTGCAGTTTCTATTCCCCATCTTTTTGCTATACTTGTCTGCTTTTGGATGGGATAAAGTTAATTTCCTTCACAGTAGCTAGTAGAATGCTGTGTTTGGGGTTTGTGCTGGAAACATTGTCAATAATTCAAGGATGTTTTTGTTATTGTTAGCAGTGCTTACACAGAGTCAAAACATTTTTTGCTTTTCAGATGACCCCCACCAATGGATATTCCAGGCCCTATGGGGTCATGTTCAGTGTATAAAGAAGGAGGAACAAGAACAAAAGAGGTGACTTTTCTACAAAAGGCATTTGCCTTCCCAGTTCAGCCTTATGTGATGAAGTCTGATTTTTATGGAGATGACTGAACCATACCCTTGAGAAGCATCTAATTAATTCCTTGCTTTGCTTTGCTTGTGTATATGGCTTTTGCTTTTCCAATTAAACTGTCTTTATTACAAGCCATGAGTTTTCTAACTTTTACTAGTCTGATTCTCTACCTTATCCCTGGAGGATAGGGAGTGAGTGACTGTGTGGGGCTTAGTTGCTGACTGGACTTAAACCACAGGACTTTGGGTGAGGAAGAAGAGTGTTATGACAGATAAACACTTCTTTCTCTGTAGTGTAATATTTTGCTGTATTTAGGGAAAGGGATGACACTTTTGATCTAGGGCATGCAGAAGTTTGCAAATATCCAATCTGTGGACAGAAATCTGCCTCTTGAGGCTATCTCTTTCCTGTATGATTTCAGGAATAATATCAGAGAACCACAGGATCCCTTTTAATAGCTTTACAATCTTGTTATCTCACTTTTTCAATTCTCTTCCCCATTCCACTGGGGGCATGACTAAGTGGCTTTGTGGGGCTCGCTTGCTGGCTGGGCTTAAGCCACAACATATTATGCACACTATGGAGTTGTCATTATATCAACATAGGTTGTGATTTCAGTCTCTGCAGATATCTATTAATTTCAGATCATGACTGCTTGCTCATGATCACTGAAGATGCATTTAATATTCAACTTCCAGAATTCTGAAATAGCAAAATAAGTCTAAAGTCAAAGAAAAAGTAGTATTTCCTAATGTAGTACAAGATAATCCTGCCTGGAACCTGGCTGATTAGTGGCTTTTGCTATGATTTCACTCCATGTGAAAAGTTAAGTACTTTGCTTACAGTAGGTAATAAAACTATCAGAACAGATATATGACAGCATACAATTTTTTAATAGATCAAGGAGAATTTTGGAATTGCATCACCAGTCCCTGTTGAAAACAAATGGAATGTCAAATCAACCAGATGCATGCATTTCCATTTTGTGCTTTTTGATGTATTTTTTTCAATTTGCATGAGAGAACTTATTGATTAGCACATGGAAGGTGGTCCAGTTTCTTACAATATTTGATACAGAAGCCTTACTGATAGAGACACAAAGAAAAGATAATTAATTTTATTAAAGGTAATGACATTATAGCGCATTAAATAAGGGGGGAAATTGTTTTGTGTAGATGAAGACCAGAAAGTAGAGGAAATACATTATTTCAAAATCAATGAAAACTGAAAAACAATGAAAAGGTGTAATTTTCAGTTGTGGAGATTCAGCATCTCTCTAGTACTGCAAAAGAATTAAAAAGGTTTGACAAAGTGAAGAGCTCTGCTTATCAGAAGATGAAAATAATGACATTTATTATGTGAGGGATTTTTAATTCCATTTACTAGCTATTCTTCTGTTTTTATGCAACAACAATGTAGGTCAATTAATATGTTGCAAAATTCATGCAGCTATACTTCCAAATCGTCTAGATAGAACATTACAAAATCCTCATAATATTTCCACTGTGGAAAATAACAAAATATTTCAGCATACTGGGATTGATTTAATGTATGTATGAGAAAGTAAAAATTGTGGATGCTTCAGAGGGATTTTATTAACCTCTTAAGAACCAAAGCATTACAGTTTTATCTTTCTTTTTGTTTACATTTAATCTCAGTTATTTGGGCTTATATGTGGTCTTTGAGAGATGGTGAGGTGTTTGATAGCCTTTGGAGAGCTTTCTATTTTATTTTCTGATGTCAAGCAATTCTATTACATTGCACATTGAGGTGTTTTTTTGACCAGCTCAATATATTCTGTATAGATTGAAAGATAGTGCAGTGTGTTGCATTAAAGCACAAACTTTGGTTTTCTCAAATGTTCAAGGTTTATTTATTCCTGTGTCAGTTTATTGCATTTTAATGTTTCATCAGGCTGGTTTATCTGAGCTGTTCGTAAATTTTAGAGCTTTCAATTTACTGAATTTAAGTGTTTCCTTTTACAGTGCATTATTGAAAAGTTCTACAGGTGTTGAAATTTAGTAAAACTTGGTGACATTTTAGCCTTCACCAATTATAGCATACTACTATCACAGCTTCTGAAACTCCTGCCACACTAAATATATTTATCTTAAATGAAGTCTGAGAAAAGATACAAGGTAAGAACAGATAATGAATCTATTTTCCACATGTTTGAAATTCCAGATTTCTAATCATCATAATTTGGAAATCAACAAATAACTGTCCAGAATGTCAGTGCAGAAAGTTGCCATGAGTGTCAGTATTTGATGGTTTGATGGTCTCCAAAGAGATTTGAAAGATCTTTTCATAACTGACTGTTTGGTGCATAACATAAAATCATAGTTTGTTTATTTTTACATAACAATCTTAAGATTAGAATTAAAAAATCACATCAGCTAATAATGGTGCCACTATAAGCAGGTAAAAACTTTATGGCTTATTCTAAAACCGGGTTTTGTCAGTGTTTATGTAAATCGCAAGGAGAAACTTTCAAGAAAGTGAAAATTCAAAACAGCATTGTTTGATTGTTATTATTAGCCCAACTGCCTAAACAGATATTCAAAGTTTAGATTTGCTAAAGTAACTTAGCAAGACATATGTTAGTGCACCAACCAGCATAAAATTAAAAAATGAAACAAAATAGTTGTAAATTTATATTTTAAAGCAGGATGTTAAAGTACAATCTCTGTAATCAAGACACAGTATATGTATCCAAGTATTTCTCTAATCTTTTCTTAAAAAAGGGCAAATCTGTGGAAGCAATTGAGGTAAATTCTTCCGAAGAACAAGGCCAGTGAAGAGAGCTGCTTTAGCTTCCTACTCGGAAGTTTGGAGAGCCTTGTTTTTGTTTCTAAAATTTTTCTGAGCATCCTACCCTTCTTTCTGGTTTTCCAGCTTTCACTGTATTATAACTCTTAAATAAAACTATAGGACATAATTAACTAATAAATATAGTGTAGGGTTTTTTTAAACTCTCAAATCTTAATTATAAAAGAACAAATTGGTGCATCTGCTGGTGATACCCGAAGCAGAGGAATGCTTCTGCTGTATATACACTATTTTTTGATGATTTTACCTCAAGTCCTGAGATTCTAAGGAAGGTCAAGGCATTTATTAATTTCCTAAAATGATCTGGTAATAGAATTTAAAAATTATGGGTTTCTTCTGAAAATCATGGAAGGAAAATTCAAAATTAACACCCCATAAACTAATCTTATTTAAGAATTTAATTAAACTTTTTTTTTTTTTTCTTGAATCTATAGCCATGTTCTGCCTTTTTTTGTTTTGTCTTTGCTTATTCAGGAACTGCTGCAGTTAGAAACTAGGTTAACTAAAACATAGATTAAGGGGCTCAATTCTAGAACGACAAAAGTGTCAACAGGTTTCTGCTTACTAAAATCCAGTCAGAGGTCTCAAAAAAAATCTAATAAAGAAACATGTCAAATATCAGTATGAAAAACATTCTGCACAGTCAAACTTGTAGTTTTGAAACTTCAGTCAACCAAGGAGGTAGTGGAAAGATGAGCATGTCTGTCATTGGAAGACTCAGAAGTGGAGATGGGCCAAAGATTAAACAAAATAGGATAATTCGTTTTGGTATTATTCCCAAATAAACATTCTGGGTAGAGGTAAAACATAAGGAAATCCAAAGATTTTTAGACTACTTATGTTGACCAGAGTCAATAAAATATGATGTATGCCTATAGTCCACATGGAGAGCATGAGAATACATGCCAATTCCTGTTGTTCATCTTTAGAGCAAACAGCCTGGTAGTTTGGTTTTTTTTCCCTGTGGAACATACAGTTGTTGGATGACAAGATTTTTAAAAAATGGATTTCTGAAAACATCTTAGGTTCTGTCTAATGTGCCATGGTATCATCTCTCATGCACACTTGGTTTGTTTCATATGTTGTGATAAGTAATTGCATTGTCAAGGCATATAAAAATTTTTTTGGATTCTAAATAAATTTTTATTTATAATTTCCAAAAATTATCTGATCATTACCAACATGACATTATAAACCTGTATGAGAGATTTGCTATTAGCAGCCTTTTAAAAGATCTGGCATAATTTGGTAGAGTACCACTTTAACCTGACAATTCTTTTCTCATTCTATGTGGATAGTAAAACTAAAAGAAAATGGAGGTTCAAATAGCTTTTCTTGCGTTTTATTTCACTAAAGCTGTTAAATCACTGTTTGCAATGGATTCAGCACTAAAGTTATGTCAAAAGTTATGAAATTTGGCTTAATGAATTACCAATACAAAAAATCAAGTGAAATCAGAGGTCATGAATTACTTGTAAAGGCAAGCTGAAAATCAATATTGTCTGTAATGCATACAGAAGCATTTTTCAAGTCTATAATATGCTAACATCGTGATATTCTTTTTTGTGAATGAGACACGTACAAGCCTATCAGTTTGAAATTACAAAATTACTTCTCCTCAGGGCTTACTTGGAGATGTCTTTTAAATCTCTTCATGTGTTTGAAATGAAAAATAAATTGTGAAATGCAGACAGATGTCCATAGCAAGTAGCTAAGAAAACATTGCAAAGTGGGGCTAATAGCACAAGTATCCTTGAGATTCCAATTACTACTAGGTTAAAACTAGTTTGTGAAAAATATTTGATGCTAAGTAATACTTGCAAAATGAGAAACAGGCTAATATGAATGTTTAGTGTACTAAAATTAAATTCCAAATTACAGAACAACCATCAGAGGATAAGTAGTCTTTGTATACAAAATCATTTGCAAATAAAGAAAGTTGGCCCAAAGTACTGAGTTTATCTCCTTTTAGAAGAAAAAGGATAGTAATTTAAAGTCAGTTACTTTGTGGGTAAATAACTACTTTAATAATATTGTGAGCCAAGGAAAATTCACAATTTCTGAAATAATCAGTATTTGTCACATTTGTGCTGCAATATGTGTGGATGTGCATTAAATACTGAAACAGTAATTTTTAATAAATTATAACAACAGTATTCTGTCCTAGTGTAAGCTTTGAGCAAAAGCTGTCATACTGGCAAACCAGATAATCTGGGTGACATATGTAACTACTCCCTTCTGTTTTATCACATCAGAAGAATTTGAGAAAGCTGGTTAACTTAGAAGCATCTTAGACAAGGATTCTTGGATGTGCTCATAGATAGAATAGAGATGCAGAGCAGGTGAATCATTGCGACTTAGATTTTTGCCAAGTAGTGCTCACCGCATTGCTTTCCTTGACCATAGTTTCCGTACAGATCATTTTAATGATAAATTAATTTTAACATATTCTGTATTGTCTTTAGCAGCTGCTTCTGTATTTGCTTTCATAAGCATTCATTTTGGAAATGTTCATTATCAATTATTCTGTGGAGTTCTATGCAGGCAACAACAGAATTTTTTGTTAAATATTGAATCTCTCGAATCACTAGTATCAGTGAATAAGACTTTGTATGAACTGTGCTCAAGCAAAACAAACAAACAAAAAATGCTGTGCAATACTGAAGGAAGGGTCTGTCTACCCTAGAAAATATCCAGAAGGGAAGTTGAGTAAATCCAACTATTTACACAAATGCAATTTGCTTTCCTAGTCTACTGGATATACAGAATATTCATCTTCACAAAAGCAAAATGGAAAAAATTGGATCCAGAACATTGCATCTGAGCAGTCATTTTGTAGTAATACTTCTATGCATTTGCAGGAATGTGCTTTTAGTTCCATTTGCAGCATCTCAGCCACCAGCAAGCAAATTTCTCCAATGTAGGCAGGACAATAAATGAGTTGTGTTTATTTCCATATATATTTAATATAATATTTGGAACAATAAAATTCAGAGCAAGAATTTTTACAGGTAAAAAGGCAATTCTCAGAAGGATTAAAAGCTCATTGATCAATGAGAATGAGTAATAAATTTAGAAAATAACCAACTGTGTAAACTCTATTATATCTTGCAGCTGTCAAAGTCATCAGAAAAAAATTAGAGATTGGATGCAGCAATATTTTGCAGCATTATTATCCACTTCCTGCTTTATAATACTGCATTCAGCTTCTCACACATTATCTCACAGATGGTTTGAAGATATGTGCAGGCTTTTAATCTAAGACAAATGCATTAATAAAAAGTTTGACTACACTGGAAAAGAAAAAAAAGACAACTGCCACCTCAATTTCCCCAAAACAACCACCCTCCCCAGCCAAAAAACCTATGGATGAATGTCAAACTGAGCATATCACAAGCAAGAAGAATTATGTGGTACTACTTTTAAACTGTTCCATCTATTATACAAATAAGAAACAGCTTTTTTAATAAGTTTGATTAATATATCTTACTTAAAATTTTTAAATCGCTTATTACATGTCTAGTGTGGAAGCCCACACTTCTGGGATTCTAAAACACTCAAGAGTGTGAGTGATTTTAATTTCTAGGATAAATAGTCTTGAGAAAGGAAATCAGAGATAGAAAATGTAGGTTGAGTAACCAAGTTAATTCTAAATTCATACTATAAACAGGATATACTTGAAGAGGATCCTAACTGTGGATAAGTACGAGCTGTACACATTTGATCCAGTATAGCAGAGTACAGATTACAGGATCAAAGTGATTAAATGAAGATGTTTTAAACCGGAAGAACAAACTGTGTAAACTTAATAGATGTTAAAATGTAAAAGTTATACAAAGGCGTATTTAAATTTTTAAAAATTAATACACTTTTGTGAATTTAATAGTAGTTAACATTCACATTATTTAAAAAACAATAGCTTTTGAGCTTTTAAAAAATCTACTATTCAGCCTAAAAATAAGCATCATTATTAATTAGGACATTCAGAGTTTTGCTATCCAGACTAAAGATTCTGGGCTTTTTTTTCTGTTCTGATCTCTTAATAATATATATGAGCAAACCCCACAGAATAAACACAACGATTTAATTTTTTTTTTCCTTAGGATCTTTTTTATCTCATCACATTTGTTAGAAATAAATATAGAATGTATTTAGTAGATTTATTTTCAAAATTTCTGTAACACAAAAAAGATGTATTTTCTAACACTTTTCTCTTGCAGTGGTTAGAATTACTGTGGATGAGGGCTGTTAGTCACAATAAATGTCAAAGTCAAATGTACAAGTCCTGTTAATGGAGATAAGCATCACTGAATCACATCTTCCTCACATATTGGTGATGGTGATCTTAGGAAGAGCTTGGGCTGCTAGAACTCCAGCTTCTCATCTTTTACTTCATTCAAGGTTTCCTGGACAGGAGCCTAGGAATAGTTATCCTTAAGATTTTACTCCTCTATTATGGCTTGAAGGGCAAAAGATGTGAACAACTGAGACAAATTAAAAAAAAATAAAATAGTTGTTTTATCTCTCCTCACACAATCTCAGAATTAATAAGGCTGGAAAAGACCACTGAGATCATTGAGTCCAACCTATTACCTAACATCATCCCATCACCTAAATTACGGCCCTAAGTACCTCATCCAATCTCTTCTTAAACACATCCAGGGATGGTGACTCCACCACCTCCCAGGGCAGCCCATTCCAATGGGAATTTTGACTTTAAACAGAGAGATGGCTGTGATCTTCTAATGTTCTTGGCTGTATTTTTCAATCATTTTGGCAATTTATGATTGACTAAAGTTTTGAATCACTGGAAAATCAGGCATTTATGGAAAACTCTTGAATTGTTGCACATACATATACATAATAGAACTGTACTTCTATTTCTAAAAATGGAAGAAATCATACTTGCACAAAAAAATCATGTTTAATTCTAATCACATCAAACAAGACTCATTAGAAGTTATGAAAAACCTCAAACAGTGCTTATTGTGGGTGTGAGTGTAACTTCTTATCTAAATTCTCAACACATGAAAGCAAATGTATCCTGCTGGCATGAAATGTACCTATACCATTAATACTTATTATTAACTCTTCTAAATTAAATATGTATCTTTAATTTAAAACATTGTTTTAATGATTGTTAAAAGGTGAGATCTACACTGCAACACAAAATACAATTTAGTCTATAAAAACACTTTGGCGTAGCATCTTACTGTACGTAAATTAAAATAAAACTAGGGTTATGCAATGCAACATCAGTTTACAGTAGTCTAATCCTGGTGAGGATTAGGACAAATAAGTGGCAATTATGGACAGACAAAACTTATTTAATTTTGAATATGATCACAAGAGATTTCTTGAGCTACTGCTGTTAGAATGTATGAAGTTCCTTGCATCCACTGACTTTCTAGATGCTTTGAGCAACTTGGTCTACTGAAAGATGTTCCTATTCATGGCAGGGGAATTGGGACTAGTTGATGTTTAGGATCCTTTCCTACCAAAGCCATTCAATGATACAAAATCTTCTGCATTCTTGCTATGCAGCTGTGACAAGTTGCTGGAAGGTTCTGCATGTAGTTCCTGTCCTTAATAAATATTATTTTGAATTCCCCTCAGATCCTAGAAAGTCCAAAACAGTATCAGAAAGAAGACTTACTGAAAGAATGAATTGAAAGGTCTCTGCTCTTGTTTTACACATGCAACTCCTTTGCTCTTGAATTGCAACACATAGGAAGCATGTGTCCTTTTAGTACTATTGTACAATACTAAACAGAAGAGCAAGGACACCTTTTGGACAGGATTTCCATAAATACAAACAGACATTCAAGAAATTTCCATAGATGGATGTAAAATGAGACAAATCCTTTCTAAATAGTTTGCACAAGGAAGCTTGTAAGAAGCTGTGAACTAAAAGTTAAAATATCTAATTTCTCTAAACTAAATATAGGCACATTAAGAAGTAATGGAAATAGTATAGAAAGTGTCTGTTGCAGGTTGGTATGTAATCAGTGTGGTTACTCTTCTAGAACTTGAAAAATATCATGAGATTTCTTTCTCAGAGGCTCTTCTGTTCTTTGGCTTTCACTTGCAAACTATACCCTCTGGCAGTTTGTCTGCATAAAATCCATCTTGCGTGTCCACAAATTTCCTAGAACTACTTATGTCTAGACTGAGCCTTACTGCAAGGAGAATCTAGATTTTCGATCTCTTTTTCATTGTGGTTATTCTTTATTCAGAAGAATAAGGCTGGGGCAGCATAATATAATAAATATAATATAATATAATATAATATAATATAATATAATATAATATAATATAATATAATATAATTAATATAATATAATATAAATATAACCTGCAGTTTTACTTGCTGTCTGTAAATTAGACCTATTAGAAGCCTAGTATTAACTCTGGTGAGTAAAGAGCAAAGTTTATTAAGGAAATTACTGTACATTGTACTCATAAATGAGTATTATGCCTCCAAAGGTTGTGTTAGGCAAGGTATATTAGGCAGGTCCTCCATCAAATTCTTAGGAAAGAGGCATTATTTAATGCATTATTTAAATACATTATTTAAATCATATAAGATAAAATAAATCCAAAAGTACATTGCAAAGACAGAATTTAGATCAGGTCTTACTGTCTACACGAATATGAAAAGATAAATATATATGTTGTGATTATTCATAGAATACAAAGGTCAGGTATGATTAAAACTCTGGAATTGGATGGCCAAGGCAAAACACCAGTTTTGCAAATAAATATCTTTGCGCTGTGTTACAAAAGAATGGCTGTGAAGCCTTTATCCCTTCCTATCTCATCTGTGATTAAAAAAAGAAGTCTGCCAATAAAGGGAAGACAGGAGGCTTGAGAAAGTGCTGCACTGCTGTTCTGAATGCTTTTGAATGCTTTTGCAGGCTGCTGGCCAAACTTGACACTGGGAATTTGCAATAGGTTCCAAGTGACCCTTGTAATAGCTTTGGAATCAATTTCTGATTAGAAACATTTTGTGATTAGTTTCAGCCTTTCATCATTCCAAATTATGTGGATATTAAACGTATGAAAATTACTGCAGTTGTTTTCCAGACACTCCTGACAATTGGTTTGTCAAAAAGAGAATGAGAGACGGGGGGGAAAAAAAAGTGCTTCAAAGGTTTATATAAATAATTTTTAATAATTTTTCATTGAATATGACTTGGTCACCTTTCTCATATCTTTTTTGACAACATTATTATTGTAAAAATATCCTTAAAATATAAAAATACCCCAAGACAAAACGTAAGGGAGAATTGCAATCATAGATTCTAAATTAATCAATTCTACCAGTCGGTTCATAATCTCATATATTAGAAATGAATTATTCTGAATTATGGAATTATATAATTCCGGAGCTGACTGCTGGCCTCCTTATCTTTCCTACTTACACCTCTTAACCAGAAACATACTTGACAAGAATACAAAGACCACATCAGCTACACTGGGAGAACAGTGGTGTCAGGAGCACGCTTTGGTATGCTTGAGATGAAATAATTACTGTTAGGAGACACATTTCAGGAATTTTTCAGAATTTCAAGGGAGAGAGATTATAAAAAACATACTAGCACTAGTAATTTCAAGTGGGAAAGATTACAAAAAACAAACAATAAAGCCTTGTCTCAGCCACATGACTCCTCCAAAGTATAGGACTTAGTACCTTTTAATAGTATAAGTTGTATGTTTAAGGCTTAGCTCATTGTTTACCTAACATTCTGAAGGTTAGTCAGAGCATACTGAAGTAGCGTTAAAAAATAATTTTTTCCTTGTACTGATTTGTTTGTTTTCAATCAAACAAATCACTTTCAGCTATGGTCTTGGGAAAACAATTTCAGAAATACGTACTTTCTTGTCTGATAATTTTTTCCCCCACTTTTATTACCAATTTTATTCTATGTGGCATTGAGCCCAAGAGAATCTATTCACAAGTAGCTCAACAGACTGGCTTTTATGTTTTTCTTTAGAAAATAATCACAAGTATCAAAATAGATACTAAGAAGAACTCACTGTAACTTGAAAAAATGGCATTTGACTTCTCCCAAATAGCAAGTTGTCCAGAAAAGTAATCGCAAAAACGTTCTTAAAGATTAATTTTATGGCCTTGTAATAATCTCTCTATATAAGAAATTTCTATTTCTGTAGTGCATCCGGTATGGAGTTTCCATTAATTATAATTTATTAGAAAATATAGTTCCTAGAATATTATGCTTCACCTTCAGTGAAATGAAAACTTCTATTAAACAATTAAACTTCTTCAGACTTCATGGAAAGTATTTTAATAAGGACTGTGACAGTAACAAAATTAAAATAGTGTGATTTCATAAGGTTTGTTTTAGCTGATCCTGATGGATTTACAGTCTGATAATGTACAATATAAAGCAAGGGAAGCTTCACTGAGGATCCACATGAGAACAATGGAAGGAGTTTCTCAGGACACCCTTTAAAGGTTCCTGACAGGGAAAGCAAAGGTTATTTCATTGGGTTTTTGAGCCCTAAATTGAGCTAATAATGGACAAGAAACTCTCTCCCTGCTGGAAACTGAGGCAGCAAATGCTTATAAACTTCACAGAACCAATGTAATAAATACACTGGAGAATAAATAACAGATTGATAAATAAATATCACACTGTAAAATAAATATTATGGTGCAATCAACACACTAATTCTTCTGGGCATTGGCTTTTCCTGTTGAGACTAACTCATGAATTGGAGAATTTTCTGTTGCTGTTAGGACACCCCAAAAGTGCATTTTCAGTTCAAGTGCTTCCAAGTCCTGTTTGTTTTAACCTAGACACAGAAACTTTTATCTGCATGAAGCATCAGCCATTCCTTGACTTATTTTTAGGCAAAGGGATAAACTGACATACTTTCTGCTTCTCTATTTCTTTGGACACCAGGATCAGTTTTTCTTGTAAGAGCAAAACTGTCAGAAATGTTGCAAGAAGGAAATAATTCCTGAGAGGTCTTGTGTGACTTTGAGGATAAATGAAGGTAATTGGTGAGAATGGAAAAATCTGAGCCATCCCCTGGAGACAGAAAGAACACTTTGGAGGGAACATTTAGCTAAATTCTTGGGGACAGAATGAACATTGTGGCGTGAGCTGAGACAATAGTAGGAGAGAAGTAGGGAAAATAGGGAATGGGGCAAAACTTGGATGGGATGATGGACAGAATTCAGAGTGGGAGAAAATAAGGACCAGATTGTGCCTGGAATCCAGAAGGGCAGAAAAGCCAGACTGAATCGTGGCTGAAATCTGGGATGAGGAAAAATCCAAACCAGATCACTGCAGGAATCTAGAATAGGGAAAAACCTGGGGTGAATCGCAGCCAAATTGAGAATGGGGAAAAAAAAACAACAAACAGAATCACTCCCAGAATCTGGAATGGGCAAAAAGCAGGACTAGATTGTGGCAGGAATGTGGAATATAGAAGAATCTGGACCGGATTGTGTCTGGACTTGGGAATGGGTAAGGATTAGGGTTAGGGTTTGATCTGACCGTAACATTACCTAGCTGATTTTTTAATACCTCCAATTTATTCTGTTTCTGACTCTTCTCTTAAAACATACTTTTTTAGAACCTTATTTCTCCTCAAAGAAATAGGTTTAAAGCTATCCCAAATATGCATTGCTGCTATCAACAAATGGATTTTAATTGAACTTGGTGAATATTCAAGATTAATGGCTTCCAAATAACTTGCCTACAATATTTGGAGCATTTATAGAAATAAGATGTACATAGGCAAAATTTCAGGTTTTGTCTAGTCTAAGTTGGTAGGATAAAGTGGAGCACTGATAGGTTGGATGATGAACTGAGCGACATAATTTAGAAGGTTTAGATGGTTTAGATGAAGGATTAGTGTTGGATAGGTTGTTAAGTTAGGTAAAAGGTTGGACTTGATCTCTACGGTCTTCTTCAACCTTGTTAATTCTGTGTAATTCTGTGCAATTCTTTGTCATGTCTTCTTACTAATCTCTCCTCCAGGTTAAATTATACATTTAGTTTTGCAATAGATATGACTGCTGCTTTACAGACATTTATAATACAATTCCCTGACCCAGGGGCCCTAGACTAGCAGAAAGGAATGTGTTCTTTTCTTCCTTAATTCATACCTATTTCAGGGATTTGCTATTTGCGAAGTTGAAGTCTACATATTTATTTCACTTCCTTGTTTTACTATCTGCATAACTACTTTAATTTTTCCTCTCTCATGTGTAGATAAACATACTGAATTATCTTCTAGACATAACCAGATTTCACCTAAATAAGCAGTGTATTTAATGATTTGATTGTTATGATTGTTATTTATGAGAGGGGAAAACGTATTGTTCTATGTCTGAGTTTAGAGGAAGAAAAAAAGAAAAGGGAAAAAAATTTTTTAAACTTAATAACAAGTTTCTTAGTCTCTATGAATTAGCATTATGTTTTATACTGAATGACCATCTCAAAACAAACTACCATCAGTGCAAGTTATCAAGTGCAGCCCCATCACTGGCTCTGAGAAGAGTCCACAACAGCTGCAGGGATCTCAGGGTTTTCCCACTCAGCACACAGCCTGGCACAGGAGGAGCCCTAAGGATAGAAGAGGCTTGCACTACTTCATATATCAAAACAGAAGCTATTAACAACTTAATAGTGAAGGAAAAAAAGTTTTCTGAAAGTTTACTACTGCTCTCAGCAAAAGCAGAAGCTGCAGTGGTGATTCTTCTGTGGCTGGAAGCTGAGGGCAACATGCCTCTCCCGGCAACTCTGAAGTCAGGAGGAGAAGAGAAACAAGGGAATTATGGTGGCGTTACAAACTCACAGAAGCCACAGCTTGGAGATGAGATGAAGAGAGTTGCCATGAAGAACTGATAGGAGTTAACTTCAGCCAGAAGCAACCAGGAGATGGGTTGAACTCAAAAGGCGATGAGAAGTGTTTTATCTCTTGGCTTATCTACTTCTATGAAGTCAGGCAGGGTTCTAGACACAATCTGGTCTTCTCTAGATGGTGCAGAGGTGTTTCTCTAGCTTTTTAAGCTGCTCCAGCTACTCTTTTTGCACTCTGATGCATGATATTATGGATGCAGCCACGTTGTTTTGCCCACGTGGTCCCCGGGGGAGGCCATGCTGTTGTACGGCCAGTCCCAGGTAGGAGGGAGGAGGCTGCTCTTTGGTGATGTCATCTCTTCTCTTCGGAAGAGAAGGTAGACAAGGCCTGTCGCTATCTTGAGAACATGGCCATTATCTCTCAAGAAATTTTTCAGGTTCTCAGTGGGTAAACTGGGATGTAGGGAAGTCCCAGAACCACAAAAAACCTGTCCTTATATAGCAGGGAGACTGGGGAACATGCCCATGCTGGCACCCTTTTGCAGGTACAAAGGTTTTGCCTCTGAAAAAACTCCTTAAAAAGGTATCTCATCTCCCCCTTCACTGGTAAAGGCCCCTCAAAACAGCCAGCCAAAAAGCCTTGGCTTTAGAAAAGTCCTAGGGCTCTGAAACAATCAGCAAGCCAGCCCTGGCTTTCTGAAGAAGTCCCAAGGGCCAAACTTAATTAAGGAGCAACAGCTCCAGTTTCAAAACAGTCTCTTATCTTCACATAGGGGTACTATTTCTAAGAAAGAGTGGGGAATTCTTTTCAGCTGGGTCACCTTCAGTGACTACTCATCAGGTGCCGAAAAGATGTGTTTTCTTCCAGGTTTCTTCTTTCTTCTTTTTTCTGGATAAATTTCTTCAATGCAGCTGAGGTCCACCATGAAGCCACTGCTCTAAAATCTAGTCCCAGTATCGGCCACCAATTGTTGCCTAGGAGTGTTTGCGATCTCTTAGAATGGAATCATCAATTTGGTGGCGTCAGGGATCGGGACTCTCTGAAACCACAACTGCCGGCAAAACGTACTGGCCTTGTGTGCATGGTGCTGTTAATCAGAGGATCTAGGAAAGAAAGACAGTGTATATACAATATGTACAGTGGGCAAGTGAACTCTCAAATTGGAGTCTCATGAAGTCTCCTGGAGTCTCTTCTTTATNATGAAGCCACTGCTCTAAAATCTAGTCCCAGTATGGGCCACCAATTGTTGCCTAGGAGTGTTTGCGATCTCTTAGAATGGAATCATCAATTTGGTGGCGTCAGGGATCGGGACTCTCTGAAACCACAACTGCCGGCAAAACGTACTGGCCTTGTGTGCATGGTGCTGTTAATCAGAGGATCTAGGAAAGAAAGACAGTGTATATACAATATGTACAGTGGGCAAGTGAACTCTCAAATTGGAGTCTCATGAAGTCTCCTGGAGTCTCTTCTTTATTGCAAATTCATCTAGTTTTATAGTCCAAAGACTGTTTAGGTTAACATACCCAATAGACAGAAGGAAAGATGGTCAAGTGTCACTGTCCCAGAGCCACAGGACAGTCACAAGATGATGTTTACATACCTAAGACATTACATCATAGTCTGACATGCTGTAATACAGCCTAATATTTTGGTCTAATATTGTTTGATCTGCTTTTTAAATCATTCTGAAGTACAGGATTTTAGGAAATAAAAATTAAAGAAATTAATTAGCCAGGATCAGCATATCTTAATACAGCTAACACTGCATTGTAGAAGTTTAGAAACAAACCTGAACACACTGGTGACTCAGAGAAAAGGGGTCAACACTATTGTATTCCCGCAAAAGTTGATTTCTGTATCCACTGATGCTGACAGTTAACTTTTCAGACAAACTGTCAGTCCAGAGAGTCACATTAAGCTCTTGAGGTGTTTAGGAATGCAAGACTGCCTTGTATGATGTGAGAGCAAAGATCTTATCAGTTCAATACACTTGTCCAGTAAGTGTATTAGGTAAGTGCATATACTCAAGACGGGAAGAATAAGAAGAGTAATCCTTTTTTCTTTAGTATGCCTTTCTAGTGTGCTGCAGTTTAAGAACGTTTGCTTTTAGTAGTAGTCCATGGTCACTTAGTCTAGAAAGTTCCATTGGAGGTGTGGGAGGGAAGTGGTCCATCTCTGTCTTTTCTCAACCAAGGAACAGGGCAAACTGTGGTGGTAGACAAGGGCAGGATACCAAGTACATCCAGGTTTTTGAAGTTACTTAGACAACAGAGTTACCTGAGTCAACTTACTTAGGTTTCCAGTCTGTTTCATTGTCTAAGTCAGAGTATGGCTATTACTCAAGAAGTTCGTAACACAATGGCATCCAATTGTGAACATTAAGTAATCTACATTCAAGAGACCTTTAGAATTTATGTCAATACAGCTATTAGGATGTAGGACTGTGTATACAGGGACAAATCAGAAGCTACTGGGTATGTATATATATATATCTCTCTAGATATAGATATATAGCTCATAAGCATTATTGAACTCACCCTATACTCTTTTTAATTTGTTTTTAATTAAAAAAAAGGGGAAAAAAGTAAATTTTCTGGTATTGTATGCTGTATAAATAATAACTTTTTTTTAATTCATCCAAAGTGTGCGACTCAGAATGTCTTCATGGAGTAAATAATTTGGACTAAACTGCTAATATTTGTGTATTTCTTCTACTTGGTGTGTGAACTCATTTCATTCACCACAAAATAATTTTTCCCTTGTATCCGTCTAGTCTGGATCACAAATGAGCCATAAGAGTTCTTTGACACATTTCTTGTTCATTTCAGTCATCTATTTTCACTGGTGTACAATTACCTCTCTCTCATGACAATATGTTGTCATTCAGGCTCTCAGTATGCTATCTTGAAATGAAAAACTGCTCTAGATTCCAGTGGTGCTAATGATTGTTATCCCATTGCAAAACTGTTCTGCTTGTCAAAACATGACATACTGACTGTCCAATTTTCAAGAAAGCAAATTCCACTATGATGGCATATGTGGGTTTTTTGCCTCATAATAGCAGAATGTGCATGTGTGCCTCAATTGTACATTCATAATTATAATTTACAACTCCACAAAAACAGAGTAGGTGAAAGAATATGCTGAGGACCATTAAAGTGAGGAACTCCCAGTACTGTGTCAAGTAAGAAGTGGAGGTTTACTTGGTAGGTTTTTCTAAGCATAAGTGAACTCCTAGAGCTAAACATATAATCTTGTATACATCCTTCTTTTTTATTTTTTTCATAACTGAACTGCTTGTTTCATGCAAATAATGTTGCAAAAAAGCAGCAAAAAACCTCACCTGATATCTGAATATTTTCTTTAGGCTTAAATTCTGTCAGTCATTCTGCTCTTCTCAAATCCCTGTCTCAACACCTGTGTCTTGAGGGCTGAAAACAAGATTAAATGTCCAGATCTTTTGCTGTCCTTCTGATCTTCACTGAACCCTCCTTACTCAAGAATTTTTTGTGCAGAAAAGGGAGAAATCTATCTTGGTGCTATTAAAACTGTCCAAGAATTTGAGAAATTTTTGCCTTGTAACATATAAACACATTTTAGCCATGAAATACCTAACAAAAATATTTTAACTGTTGACATTTGTCCAAAATACTTGTATTTTCAATGAGTATTGAGCTCCCATTGCCATTTCAACAGCCTCTGAACCAGCAGAAGGAGAAATGTTATTGTACATATAGAACTGCATGTATGCATTGCGCTCTATCACAATACAAAATTCTTGAATATTTCAGAACACACATTATTTTTTTACATGAATTCAGGTACTGCAGCAGGGACTTAAGGACCCCAGCTTTTTCCATTTGCATGTACTTTAGGAAATGATTTCAATAACCCATAAACTGGGAGCTCTTTGTTCTGTAAGTCATTTCATAGATACCAGCCACTTGTACCTCAAAAAGTATGGTATAAGTAAAATCAATCTGTATAGTATTTATTATCCATTTACACTTCTTAAAGCTGGTTCTTTTGAAAAAATTTGAAATTGAAAATACGTCCTTAGTTATAAATAAGTATTTGCTATTTTCTGGAAAAGCCACAAAAGACTACCGCATCATCATCACATTTAACAGAAAATAATTGTAATGCTGAACTTTGCACAGGCTAACCTACTTCAGTAGGGTGAAGGAAAATTGTGCAGTCATTTTGCATCAATTGAAATTACCGAAGTATATTTATATCCTTGTGGACATTTTTCAATAAACCTCAATACTGTACTTTTCTACCATAAAAAGTGGTGGGTTTTTTTCAGAAATATATTTTCAGAATTTATATTGAATATGTTTGCTTTTGACAGATAATTATCCTCCCACACAGTCACTTGCATAGTCACTTCCACTGTATTTTTTTTATAATACAGTGGTATATTTGCAATCCTTAATGACAAAAAAAAAAAAAGACTAATTGTTTTTTTTATTGTAAAAAGAAAGTCTGCCTGTCTTCCTGACTTTTTCAACATGTTTTGGGGGAAGCGTTGAAAACGCTGAGCTTCAAAATTAATTTTTTCTGGAAGTGTGCGGTATGTAAATATGTTTGATATATCTACAACTTTGGCTTTCATCATAAAAATAACAATGGTTATCATATTCCGAGGTTGAAGATGAGGTTAAAGATACTGAAAATGAGGATATTAGGTCATAGTATCTACCATGCAAAGATCTACCAGATTCTCTTTGTTAAACTGGTTTTGGACCTGGATGTTGCCTGAAAAATGCAGCCTAAAGTACAAGGGAAACCTGAACTTCTGCTTTAAAAAAAAAAAACAAAACCAAAATCTACCAACCAAATCAATAAACCTCCAAGAAAACAACAAAAAACCATCTAGAAAACCTGAACTGACTTTACTCCCATAGAGATTTTTATTCCTGGGAAAAATTTGCATCAATGTGGAGCTCCAATTATTTAAATTTCATTGTTCATTTCTAGTTCACACAAAAGACACTATAAATCTATATTGTACAACTATCAAAAAATGCACTTAAAAATATTTAATGCTGCTAATATTGCAATGAGGTACCATATTCCGACTTATTTGCAGGTTTAGAGATACACCCAGTCTGCAAGGATTCATTCCATGTATAGTCACCACAGAGACCACCTAGAGAAATGGATTTTTATTTTAATTTCAAAAAAACCTTTCATTTCCTCAATAACTTTGAAGATATTTTAAACCAAATTGAGGATATTTTCCAGGTAGAATGCCTTTTATCCATCAGAAAACTTTCCTAATATGCTATAAAAAAAAAAAAAAAAAGAAATAAAAACAAGTTAAAAAGTTGGAATCATGCCAAGAAAAATTAGAAATTCATGATGCTTATGGATTCTTCCTCCTTCCTTTCCCTCCTGTCCATGTGTTTTTTCCCTTAAGAAAGAAAGCTGAGGTCTGGGAAATCTGTGGGTAACATGGGACAGCTTATGTATTCTCAAAGATGAAGGCCTTAAATTCAGTTATTAATTGTGTCAATTTGGTTAGAGGAAGATATTAATGAACTGAGTCTTTTGAGAAGAGAGCTGGATAAACTACTATCACTTATGCATTTCTATTCCTTTCGAGACTTTCTAGGCAGAACAAGACTGTGGTGCTCGGGGTGGAGGTACAAATACAAGAGGAGACAAAATGGAAGGGAATGCCAACGGAACTCTCTCTTAAGAAGTCATCCAAAATCAAATTCTCCATCACCGTCACAAGATTCCACAAGACATAATGAGGATAGCCGTGGAATGAACTCCTTCTCCTCCATCTAGACTTTTGCTGACATGAAAAATTCAAAAGTCATTATACAATGTATACTACTTCAGTATACTATTCTAATCTCTGTTACTGGTGATCTAAAAGAAAAACTGCTGACCATCATGGGTTCCATAAATAAAGATATAAGCATAGGTTTTACTTTATGGGTGAAAAATATTTACTTCACTGTATTTAGAATAGTGAATTTGCAAATAAAAATTAATGAACAGGGGAAAATATTGTCTTTCTTCCTTAATCATCATATCAAATGGTAATTTATATTCAAGTAATATAATTTTGTATGGTTGTTGAAAAAAAGTTGTTTACTTATGTCTCCACTGTGCCACTGCTTCTGTTTCATCTTTAAAAACTCAGGGTATGTATCTCGTATAATAGGGAAAAGCATTACAAATAAATGTATTTCAGTTCATCATCACTAATGACACATGGACTAAGTCCTTGTCAAGTAAGAATCTCTGGGTACAAATACAACAAAGAAAATTACTATTTTAGGAAATAACTACTTGTGGCATCATAATTTTTTATCTCATCATGGTTGTGTTTCATTGAGTAAGAATGCATTTCATACTTTCATAGATGGCAATAAATGAAATCTACCTTAAATTGGTAACAACAAATTTTAAAAACCAGGTAGTGGGAAAACATGCCAAGAAGATGGACAGTCTGGAATGGTTTGGCCTAAACCATATGATAATGGATTGAAAATAAAGCATTTGAGACAAAAATATTAAGGGAAAGAGTCAATGTAAATAATATCCGCTCGTCATGAAACAAGTGCTTTGGCCTTATGTCATTCTGATAAGACTGTGTTTTGTGCTGTACCCCTTCTGCTATTAAAGATCTTTTGATTTGAGGTGTTCCACTTGGCTGTTTTTATGTGTGAAGTTGCCAATCTTACTGCTTACAGAGAAGTTTTTGTTTTGCTATAGGTTGTAATGTTGAACTTAACTAATCTTATCTACTGAATTCTAATTTGAGGGACACAAGAAAATATCACTTTCAATGTATTCTTGAGTATATTACAAGAACATGGCAGAAAATCTAAAGCAAAGGTAGTTAACATTTTCTCATTCATCTCATAAGATTTTCTTTTTGTGTGTGTCATTATTTTGACTGGACAGAGATCCTTCATGTTTTGTTGTTTTGTAAAAAGTATATTAGCCTAGGAAGCAGAGCCTAGTGCTCAGACGTTGTACACAGAAACAAGAGCCAGTGCCTTAGGTTTTAACAGGTTGTGTCATCTCTATTTTTGATTTTTTTTCATTAGGCATTCCTTTTATTCTCTGTGATCGTCATCATAAGATTTTTGTATTCAATAACCTTCAAACCAATGGAAGGAAGATTCTTGTATCACAAGCTTTGGGATTAGACATAAGTGTTCTGACTATGTTTGTCAGTGAATCTTTTTAAGACATCTTAGAGAACAAAGAGGTATGATATGCTGTTTCATTTTGTATTTTACAGATTTTATGTATTACATTGCTTATAGACTTGGAATGTGATTTTGATTTAGTGCTCCATCTTGCTTATTATAATGAGAATACGTGTCCAAACTGACAACAAAAAATTATTTGCAGTTTTACCTCACAAGTGTTGACAGATAATTGCACACATCGTGAAAGCATAGATAAATGCCAAACTTCCAAGTGCAGTGGAAGTAGCAAAAAAAAATGTTGAGGAAAGAAAAAAATTTAGGCAACACAAAATATTAAAATGAAATATAAGGCTAACAAAAATAAAACCACAGATTTTTTTAATACTTAGGATGTGTTGCAGGATATTGTTGGGCAAAGAGAAAAATACTTAATTGATGATACATTAAATGCAGCAGTTAAGACAGTTAAGAATTAAGACAGTTTGGAATAAAATTTTTTTACTATCTCTGCCTTAATTCGGCAAAGGATGCGCTTTGAACCCCTTGAAAAAAAGGATAGTGACACACTAGACCATGAAGAAAGTTGCCATGCCATATATACATGTTAAATAAGTGCAATGGAGGCAGCTTGGAAAGTGAAATTAACCGCATATTTATGTACCCCCATTAGTCCAGCAGACTGTCCAACTGTGCCAAAGAACTTATAAGTCCAATGCCTACAAGTTGTGTTGCGCTAGAATGTCAGTACTATAAGACACTGCTGATCCTTGTTGCCAGAACTTCTACAGTGATGTAGCACCAGATTTGGTAGACCAACATTTCTTACATGCAGGAGCATTGTTATCTAGGTAAAGTTTTTGAGACACATGAAAGAAATATCGCAGTATTATAGGAACAGTTTAGAACACCAGGCTTCTAACTTGTCCTTTCTCCTTTTTATTTTTTTTTACCTTACTAACATGTAGAAACAAGCTTGGTAATTACATGTTAAAAATATAGAAAAGAAAGCATGGGGGTCAGTTTAAGTGCATAACTGATGTGTAGTTAGAGTTGCTACCATATATGAAAAAATAAGGGAAAATGACCTGGAAAATAAAAATTCTAGGACAGGTAGCACAAGTACCTGGCACATGACATAAACATACATATCTTGTGAGAATTTAAAGGGTCTTTGTAGTGTATTTTGTGCTTTAAACAAAGTGTAAGTTTGCTGCTAGCATTCACGTATGGTATTTCATGAAATGATTCTGATGCTTGCTCTGATGAGATAAATCCTATGTAAGATTGCATTTTTTTAGCTTTCTTCTTGTGTTTATGTATTCTGAAACTTCCTAAAGGATAGTTGGGAAATTTCCTCTAGGAGTTAAACAAGACCATGACCTAAGGCTACTTCATTGAAATGCAGAACCCCAGAGTATATCCTTCACCTCTGGGCCTTTTTTTTCCTCACATATTCCCTCATGAAACAATTTTATAACTTTTTAAGGATATTCCTGTAGTTTTTCTAAAGTGAATTGGAAAAATCTTTTTTTGTGTGTGCAATCTAATTGAGCTGCTACTAGATTTTGTGTAGAGAACTTTTGGAAAGGTTAATGCCATGTGTCCCTGAAGTTTTGTCATGTCCCTAATGTACAGCAAGGACTGCTTCAGAGAATCTGTGCTAAACATTCTAGATAGTTATTTCTGACTAATTTATACTGGTGATTCTATTTTACCCACAAAAAACTAGTTATGAGTAAAGCTGCCTCTAATCTAAGATATTTGTGTAATCTGAGTATAAATGTTTTCTTTTAGCTTGTCCTCATCAATGTAGTCAGCAATATCTAGTTAATAATCTGTTATTTAAACAACTGTGTGAAATTTAAAGCTTTAAGAGTAGAGAGCAGAATTTATATTCTTGGCAATTGTAGAGTGAATCTAGACTGCTAATAATGCTAAGTTCAGACATGACTTTAACCATCTCTTCAATAACGCTTGTATCTTGGGTGGTAGAATCAGCAGAAGCCTTTATGCATATCTGCCTGGTCTACCAACACTTTTTGAATTTTCTTTCTTTTTTTTTCCCAACAGATGTGTGTCAATAAGAATTTAATATTGTAGGTCATTACAATTGCTGATTCAAGCTTTCCTTCTTATTTGATTTGATAGACTGTAACTGTTTACTAATTCTGATATTGACTAATTCAGAAAATTTACATTGGCTTAAAGTTGCAGTAAAACCTTTCAGTGTAGTGTTATTATTCTGATTGTGGTGTCATTCTGAGCAAGCTGATGGCAGCAGATCAGTAACTTATTTGTTTTTTTACAATTGCATATCTCAGTAGTGCTAATGGCTCAAAGTCTATCTTTCTTGGATTTTACTGATTTTGGCTTGTTTTAGGGATGTATTATTATTCAGCATTATTTTTATGAATATACCAATTTTAGCCCTACCTGGTTTGTATTCAAACAATTGAATTATTATTAATCAAATTAACCATTGTATTATTATTATGACCACTTTCCAGAATAAAGTTCTTGAGGTTACCTCTGTAGCCTGTACCTGCTATGACCATTGTAGATAAGAAAAGCACTGGTATATTTCTAGAAACAGAATTAATTTTTCTTCAGCAGTATTTAATATTCATCATGACTTCTATGTAAAAGAAATAAAAAATGGAAGAATTAGTGTTTCCTTCTGTGATAACCGAAAGACGTCACTCTTTCACACTGTTAACATTACTCCATATTCTTGAAAACAAAAGTGGGCTTTTGGCAATCAGAACCTCTTACATTGTACAGTATTTTATGTTGACTTGTTATAATTTTAAACTTCTAGGTCATGTTTTTCATCAGAAATTGGATTTTCCCCTCTCTACCTTTCCAAGTCTTGTGAACAAACTACATGTATTCACAGGTATAATTTTTTAATTGAAATTCAAGATATTAATGCAAATAATTTTAAAATATTAGATTAAAATTAATGGGAAGTAGACATACTGTGGAATTTTATCTGTGCTGATGCTTAATACTGAAAAAACAGCCTTCACTGGAAAAATTATTTTGGTCTTGATTACAGATTTGCTAGAAAAAATGCAATATAAAATTCTGTATCTTGGAAAAATCCTATACTTACTCTCTTTTTTAGGATAACCTACAAAAATTAAACTGACAAAAATACTTGTAATCTCTTTAAAAACCATCCCTGATACTGTTTAGTTGTCAGAGAACACTTTAACCAGAAATAACAACCTTCTAATTTATCAGTTTGTTCCGGAGTCTTTTTGTTTTCTAGACATCTGCTGCATGGCACAGGACATAGTTATTTCAGTTTCTTACAGTGTGTCAGTCTTTTCCTCTTCCAGTTGTGCTCCAAATTTCAGGTACTTAAATTAGAGCAATTTCTCCCTGTGGATTATAAAATAGATGTTGAAAATCGTAAGTAATTCCTCTCTGTGCAAAAATGCCTATTCATCACCTTTATTCCTCAAACTCTATGATGCCTGACTATTTCATTTCATTAGTTCCTCCAGGAGAAGAATCAGATCATAAACTGTCACAATTACTTGAGACAGAATTTACTGGAGAAAGTGGTTCTAGCATCAGACCTAGATGAGGAGAAATAGAAAGTTCTTCAGCATTAGTTAATGAGTAGTAAAAGAGCCTGTATCTGCTCTGGCATAAAAATTAGCTATTAGAGGAATATTCTTAAAATGGATTATTAAAGCAACATACTTATTCATGTCAATGTCAATTTGCCATCACAGACACACTGTGAAAGAATTTCCTAACATGAGTTAGTATTTATACCAAGCACTTCTTTTCTTGCTACTTCTACTCTGAAAGCTGAACCATCTCTAAAATTAATTTCTATAAAGGTTTCCCTTTTAGTCTGTTATTTTGAATTTTCATGCCATTAACACAGGCATGTAAACCAACATGTTCTATTTCAATATTGCATTTGTTTTTAGTGTAAGTTGTACTGTAAAGGACTAATAAGCCAAAATTTTGAAATGTATTGTTCCAGTAGAAGATTTTGTAGAAAGATAGATCAGATTTTTAATAGAAATTTCAGGTTAAGATTTGGATCAAACTGTGTTTTAGAAGTGCGGTTTATCAATCAGATATTTCAGCTCGCATCCTTTGGCACTTTTGCAAGCGATGTATATTTCAGATGGTCAGACATGGATGGAATTTATATTAATGCACTCAGCTGAAGTGTGTAGCTCTTTAAACAACTGATGATTAACCTCTCCAGAGCTGTGTCTCTCAGGTTTACACACAGGTATTTCTCAAAAGGTCTGGTTTTTACTCTGCTTTGAATTTCTGTTTATTTGATCTAATGTGACTTCATATACTTGAGTCTCACTGTTTGAGTTTAATGGTTTTTTTGGACATTTTCCTGAAAGGGGAAAAAAAACCAAACAACTATTCTAGTTTAAAAGGGAATGAAAACAACTAATTGCTAGTTTTTTAAGTCTTTTGACTGGATGCTGGTGAATATTCTTTTGATTTTCAAGAAAGGCAAGAAGGACAAGTCCAGGTCTGTCAGTCTCATTTCAGTAAAATTATGGAGATTATTCTGGGGGGTACTGAAGAGCTCCTGGATTCCACATAGTCATTGGTCCTGGCCAGCACAGCTTCACGAGAGGAAAGTCCTGCTTATCAAACCTCTATTCCTTTTGTGACAAGGTAACCCGCACAGCTGACCAAGGGCAGCCAGCGGATGTCATCTTTTGGGATTTCAGTAAAGTTTTTGATATTGTCCCTCACAGGATCCTTCTGGACAAAATGTCCAGCACACAGCTGGATAAACATGTCATGTAGTGGGTGAGCACAGAGGGTAATAATGAACGGAGTAACATCTGATTGGCTCCATTTCAGGCCCTGGGCTCAACCTGTCCATAAATGACTTAGCCACAGGACTGGAAGGGGTACTAAGCAAGTTTGCAGATAACACAAAACTGGGAGGAGTTGTTGAATTCCTTGGGGGCAGAGAAGCCCTGCAGAGAGATTTCAACAAATTAGAGGACTGGGCACTCGCCAAGGAAATGTGCAAAGATCCTGCACCTGAGACAGGTAAACCCCAGATATATGTACAGACTGAGTAAAATGGGTCAGGAGGTTTTGAGAATCTTTTGATGGTCTCAATCTCCCTCTACTTGATTGACATTCACTCAACAGTCAATGTCCACTTCTTAACCCCACTTCTAAGCTTGCATTTTATGGAAAATACTGCTGTTATTTTCATTTCAGCTTTGGTAGCTATTGGCCCAATTTCTAGTCTGATTAGCCAAAAAGTGGGTGTTTATAGAATGGTTACTATATCTCTAGGTATGTTGAGGACTGAGAGGCTAAAAAATTTAACATAAATTATGTGTCCATAGCAGGGATTTATTTGAGGTCAGTGATTTCGTAATGGATTTTTTGTATGAAAATAAAATGTATTACAAAGTGCACTTTAAGAGGGAATAGCCTGATAAAATACAATAAATGTTTTAATAAATGTTTTCCCCTGTTTTTTTCAACTTAACTATAGAACTGAAATGAGTCTAATTAAGTGTGAATTGATAAGACATTCACATTTGGAAGAAATAGCTGCATCTCAGTATGTGCATAAAACAAGAGAATTAAAGAATGATTCTGATATCATCCAGTCATTATAGAAATAGAACATTAAACTGTTTGGAATGGAGGAAAATTTAAAAGACTTCCGTGATTTATTGCTTTCCATGATCGAGCAGGCACAAAAAGACATTTTCTCAATTTCCTTTCAATTGCTAGGCCCAGTATTGAATATTTTGTGTAATTGTCGTGATGTCATACATACAAGGACTCAGCCTTTTCCTACCCATAGCTATAGTTGGGCTGAATTTGCTCTAGTCCTCCAGCTTGTTCTTATGGGGCCAATGCTCCATCCTTAACCACCATGATGCCCCTCTGCAGAACTCACTCTGGTTTCTTGGTGTGTCTCTTATGGTACTGGTACAAAATTCGACAACTACCTGAGATCTAAAGAATGCAGAGTGGAGAGTGGGAGTTTTTTCCTGTAAGTCAACCTTTTTGCAATGCTATACCATTAATTTGACACAGCTCCAGGAAATTCTGTTTGTGAGTGTAGAACAGACTTAATCTCATGGGCTAAAATAGGAAAATGCATCTCTGTCTCCAAATATGCAGTGCTGTCCTTCCAGAGAAGACTAAATTGTTAACTATTGATCCTGTGCTCAAGAAGCTTGCTGTTTCTGGAGAATACCAGCATTTGATTCCTCTTAGTTAAGTGCACAAGAGAGTGTGGAACCGTAACTTTTGGGATTTATGTATTGATTTAATACAGTTTTCTAGTAATGTTTCTACTAAGGATTACATCTTCTGCTTGCCAACTTCATCCCTCTTCAGTAACACTGGCTGGTTTTAAAAACCAGTGTACAGGATCTAAGTAACATTGACTCATGGTTGTGAAAAACTTACTGCCTTAACTACTTGGCAGTGAATACTGCAACTTTTGTTGTATCCTGAGCTATCTGAAACACTCACTTATTTATGAGATTGCTATGGACAGACTTGATACCATATTCTTTTATCTCGGCACAGTGTGGTTCGAAGTCAGGTGGCCTGGGAACAAAATTTTATATGAAAATTACTGTCTTTCTAGTGATCACTAACTCAGACATTTTATGTTTTCTGTAAAGTAGGTACTATTAGCAGTGAACAAACTCATTTACTAAAATCTGCTTTGTAATGTATGTGCCATCTTTACACTTTAGTCTAGAAAAACTAGTTTAGCTCTGTAATTATGTCACCAACTATTTCAGTTTGTTCATAGCTGTCTCTGCAAAAGTGTGCTGAACTAAAACATCTATTTGAACGAAATTGTTGATGGCAGTGTCACATGAGAAGTCCTACTTTAATGGATATAATTTCCATACACTCTTCAAGCCACATTAATATATATTCTCTATGCCAGTTTTGAAATATACCTCATGACTGTTTCTCAGTGCCTCATTATCTGGAACAGTGATCTTAAAGCATGGGAAGGACAGGTTGCTTGTATACTATAATAATTACAGGCAAAGACAAGGAATCAAATACAGATTCATCTCTACATTAAAAGTATCTGTGAAACCATATTAAGAGGTATCTATTTAAACAGAAAATTCATTCACTGTCTATTGTGTTACTCCTGTAGTAAGTTAGAGAAGCAGTTTGTCTTGTGGGGAGGGGGAAGGTTGTTTTCTTTAAACTTGTTTTTTTTCCTTGAGAAAGTAAACAGCCAACTTAGATAGTGAAACTCCTCCTCAAGTAGTTGCAGAGAGTGACTGCGGGACCGCGTCTCACCGGGTGCCCCCTCCCCTGGCAACTGTCCCGGGACAGGGGCTCTCTCTGGCTGTGCCCAGCCAGGCCCAGCTGTGCCGAGGCCAGAGTTCTCCCCGGGCTCTGCGGGTCCCCCAGGGGGCCATGCCTGGCTGCAGGGCCCACCCAGGGCGGGGGTCAGCCCCCAAGTTGTCCTGAGCCTGTCCCCAGGTGCCACGAGGTGCTGGCCCAGCCCCAGCCCCACTCGACAGGGGCTGGAGTGGCCCCATCGCCTTGCTGGGGGGCGGGAGAGGCCCCACCGGCCCCCAGGAACTTCTGGTTCCCTCTCCCGGGGTCCCGCAGCCCTGGCAGCCATGCCAATGGCAGTGGGTTGTCCCTGGTGCCAGCAGCTGGCTTGGTGTCCATGCTGATGGCCGCAGGGTTGGGGCAAGACCCCGGCAGCAGCAGCAGCCGGTGTACAGGGCAGAGTTGGCCCTCAGGCCAGCGCCGCGGCCCAGAGGGGATCCATAGCAGCAGGGGCAGCCCACAGGTAGTGCCTCTGGGCCCTGGGCGTCCTTGGCACTGACAGGGTGGTGGTGACAACCCCTCTCCTCCTAGCAAGAGCAGTCACATGAGCGACTTTTAGCGGGAGCACCGTTTTTGCCTCATGGCAAAATGTCGGACAGAGGGGCGATGCCCAACGCAGCCATCCAATGAGAAGATAACGTGCCCGGGAAGCTGTTCCAAAATCACACGAGACCATTCAGCATATAAAAGCCACAAACCCAGGAAGTCTCTCCCTTTGTCCGGCTCATCATGGTCCAGACAACACTGACGACCGCTCCTCCTGGTCCTTCCTGATTCCCTTCATCCTGCAGAAGCACCAGAGCTCCAACAGTACCACAAAGAGACGACCCAGCAGCAATGCGAGTAGTATCTATCCCCTTGAGTAGCCCTGGCGGAGGGTGCTATTCACTGTTTTTGTCTTTCAGGGGCTCCAGGACTGGAAAATATCACCCACATGGTGGCCTTCCCTTCTTCCCTTGCTCCTCAACCTACCATCCTACTTGGAGGAGCAGTTATTTGTTTTCTTTTTGTTATTATGTGATATTGTCAAGTAGTTATTTGTTGTATCTGTTTAGTGTCTAGTGGGGTCCTGTAGTTCTATAGAGACCCACCAAAAATAAACTGTTAGCTGTTGTTTGCCTCTATTCAGTCTCTCATCCTGTTGCACCCCCTAGTGGTAAAACCACCACACCCCTCTTCAGTAGTTACCAGTTAATTCAGTTTGTGAACCTTCAAGGTCTTTTCTTTCCCTTCCTCCATGTTTCTGTTCCAAGGGCATTCTGAATTTTAATGATTTAAAATGTTTTTCTTACAGTTATCTGATCTATTTGTAGTTAGAGTGGTATGACTTTACTCTTTTGATAAGTTCTTCCACTTTCTGGTGTTCGTATCTTTGCATTTATTGAAAGTAATCAGTGAACTTGATGCAGCTACCCAGAGGTTTTCTCTGTTAGACCACATTCCTCTAGATCATCTTAAAGATCTCTTTTCATGTGAAGTAATATATAACAGGTTTTTTCTTTACACTCCTAACACGAGTCATCTGGATTCATTATGGTTTGATTTTTTTTAATTATTAAATAAAATATCCAGGGGGAAAATAAAGGCAAATAAAACTTCAAAGGGATATGACCTGAATTATGTACAATATTGAAATGACAGTTCACTACAAAGTGACATAAAAGAAGGGAAAAAAAGTGCATTTTTCTAGAAGGTTGTTCTGGTACTGAGTTTGCATTCCTTTCAACATGAAACAGTAGTCAGATATTCTTAGCTGTTTCAACAATGTAACACTTGCAAAGCGAGATTGCAGTTAACAGAATTCTACAAAGAAGTGGTTAGTTTTTTATGGCAGAAATCTTTTTGGGTTTTTTTTAGCCTCTGGGAACACATTAGATTTAGACTAAATCCTATAGTGACAATTTTATTACTCTTTCAAAGAATATGGTCATATAGTCTTTTGCTACTCAAAGAACATTTCTACCCTCACAGGAAAATTGCTGCCCTAGTGTAACATTTCCATCGCTTGCTTTTCTTTGCAGTACTTAGGGAGCTGTCATTTCACTCTTAATTCTCAGCTTTATGTAGCAGAATGTGGACTAGTAGATAACAAAGCTACTCCTATAATTTGTGTAATATCTCTAGCCATTACTGCATTTTTGGAAGACAAGAAAATAATTTTTGCAGTTACTTCATTAATCTTCCAGTTTATGGAATATCACTGGAGTCTCAATTTTTATAAAACTTTTGGTGAAATGTTCAAATATTTGCTTGAGGAATTTTATACAATAAGTTACACTATGAGTTTTATGAGTATTTCAAATTAAAAACATATTTTCTTGGTCAAATAGATCACACATGTTGGATAAGGTTTTGCTCTCTATTTTCCATAACGAAGGAATTCTTGATGGAATTTGCTTGTGCAAAATTTGACTCCTCCTAATTGTGTCGGATAATCAGCTTGAAAGTTTGTATTTTGATCAGCAAAGTTTATGTTAATTCAAAACACAAGGTGGTAAAAGTACAGTTATAGTAAACTTGTCTTAGGCAGAAGACAGTGTTTGTATTAACAGAAGTCATGGTAGCTACACCTCTCCATGATTCAGAAGACAACTAGATTTGGCTGAAAGTGATTTCTGTGTTGGCCATAGGTCCACTTCTACTGTTTTTCCATTGGCTTGGATTATGGAAGAGGTAGGGTAAAAGAGTGTGTAGAAAAAGTGTCACTGGATACAACTTGATCTAGTTGAAGGTGTCCCTGCTCATTGAAAGTAGGTTGTACTGAATTGCTCTTAAAAGTCCCTTTCAATCCAAACCATTCTATGATCTGCAATTCTATGTCCTTTCCTTCATGTTGGCATGTGAATTTCAAGATGATCCAGCCTAGGATACTCAAGATGGTGTGGTCTGTGCCAATCCTGGGGCTTGTTAACCCAAATTCAATGTTGAGTTAGCCATAGCTATGTCTGTATTTGTAAATGCCTTGATTTGTAACTGACTGATGGTTGAATGGTTAAAAGTGTGAGTACTCAGTACTCAGTTCTATCTGTCCAGAAAATCACAGTGAAATATAGTTAATAGCCTGAGTACTTTTAGCAATTTATTTATTTTTTTATTTATTTTTATTTTTAACTATCAAAAGAAATTGCCTTAATTCTGGTTTCATTTCATGTATCCATTTGATTCACACAGTTATTTGTTTTCATGGAGCTAATCCTCATTTATGTCCATTGATCCCAACTGTAGTTCTCTGTTACTTTTTTCTTCATTACTTACTGATTTTTTAATTAACATTCTACTTGAAGAAAAGGTTTTCCCTTTCACTAGGACACCTTTGTCTTAAACCACAGATGTGTACATACATGCATGGTCACATGCATACATGTGTATGTGCATGCACATCTGTAGCCCCCCTGCCATGTATTAGAAATATTTTGTACTTATTTTTGTCCATCTAAAATATTTCAATATTTATTTAGTCTGGAGAACTAAATTCATCAACAATCCCCTTCTTTCAGAGGTAACTCTTACATCATACTTTTGAATTGCACCACTTCTCCGTGATGATCTCAAGTGACATCTGCTTTCAAAAGCTTCCACTACACTGGGAATAAAAGTATTGGTAATATGCAAAGGAAAATAAAGTCTTTTAAAGAGATTTGCTAAGAATAAAAAAATAAAAATAATAAATGAAATTTAACATTAGCAAACTCCAACAAACTCAGAAATGTAGAAGACATAGTGTGTAGCCTATATCAGGCAATTCAAGAGTCAGATTGAACTCAAAAATTGACATTATTGGAGTAAAACAATTGCCGT
>VXBA01000062.1:257246-278213 GCA_013399895.1 Serilophus lunatus
GGACAAAGGGAGAGGAGGGAGCTGGTTGGTTTTCACCTGTGTTTGTGTTTTCCAGAGAGGCTGAAGGGCCGAAGGTGTTTCCAGAGAGCGAGAGGGGAAAAGACACCCTTTCCTACCCTTTTCCCCCGTCCCTTTTTTAAATAACTCCCTTGTAATAAAAGCCCCTTGCTGGCCATTCTATTCAGTTTCTCTGTCACCTTTATTGAACTCACCCCACCTGAACGCTAAACAGTGTTTAAACCACTACAAGTCCTGTGGAAAAAAAATGTGTTGCGGAAAGATACTTGGCTCTTTTGAAAACTGGACTATGAGAGAGCTATTCTGATGTTTACATTTTTTATGTTTAGGTCTCTCAGACCTTAAGTAATCATTTTCATTATTTTTTTCATTTTTTTTTTCTGGGCTAATGATAAAAATAAGTAATAAACTTACGCAAGATTCAGTTCTCATTGTTGAGACTGGAGAAGAGAATGTTGCACAGAGACCTCACAGCAGCCTTCCAGTATCAGAAGGGGGCTACAGGGAAGGCAGAGGGGGACCCTTCATCAGGAATTGTAGTGATGGAACAAGGAGTAGTAGGTACATACTGAAAGAGGGAAAATTTAAGTTAGATATTAGGAAAAATTTTTACTATGAGGGTGGTAAGACATTGGAAAAGGTTGCCCAGGGAAGCTGTGGATATGCCAGCCCTGGCAGTGTTCAAAGCCAGGTTGGATAAAGCCTTGGACAACTTTGTCTAGTGGGAGGTGTCCCTGCCCATGGCAGAGGGGTTGGGATTAGATGATTGTTAAGGTCCATTTCAACCCCTTAATATTTTATGATTCTGTGATTCTCATTGGAAAACACTAGGCCTGCATCTAATTATGGATCATTCCATTTAAAATTGCATACTGAAAAGTCCTTGCTTTCTAAATTACAATACACATTATATAGTTTTATTTTGAACTCTTAACACTGCCTGGTATAAAAGGCTTATTTGCTGGTAACAAATTTGGTTTGCAACATTAGTTTAAGAAATTTACAGCTCGAAACAAGTCATTGGCATCCAGCTTGCAGCTAAAAAGACCTTGGAGGGACTCTTCTATCAATAATAGTGAAAAGCTACTTTAGGTACATTAATAACTCTGTCAGTGTGAACTACTGACTATATACATAATAACTATCTAAAGATGGTTTATAGCCTCCTTTTTTTTTCTGAATACTCAAACCATAAGGGGTCTGAATGGTATCTTACCAAGTAGCTGTCTTTTAGATAGCCAAGTCTGTGAGCGCAGGTCACTCAGTTGGGTTTTCTGTGTGTTGACCAGGGAGCTTGGGGCATCGGTAAGTGCCCAAATATACAATAGGGAGGGGGTCAATTGAACTACATAGTAGGGAACAGATGAAGATTGAATCTGAAATTTTCCTTGTCTTCTAGATTTTGGTACTATTCACAGACTTGAGTAAGGAGTCTTGTGAAATTTGATTGGCTTCAAGATGGGACAGGAAGGGAAGGGATATCTTATTCCTCTGCAAAAGCTATTCAACTCTAGAAATTTTTCAGGCTGTAGGGAATAAAAACAACTGGAAAGATAACCACAGCTCACAGTAAGGTGTTCATTAGCATATGAGGGAATGTTATCTATTCTCCAGGGCATGCTTAAATATTTGATATTAAATAGCTCTTCAAGAACAAAGAGTCCACAGATTCCCAGTCTTTATTCTGCCTGGTACAGATGGATGCAGATGGTGTGGCCTGAAATGCCTGCTTCACTTTTTTCAGGGCAGGACTTTGAAGCTAGCTCTGCAAAGGGTGATCGGTTGGTATTCTATGTTCCTCATGGCACAGAGCAGTGAGGTCGCAGATGGGGATGCATGCGCATATAGGCATCTATGTGGTCCTCTCTTCACGTTCAGAAGAGATTTGTCTTTTCTGGTCTCAGTGTAGTGGTGCTTCTGCACTCTGCTTAGACCAAAATCATGAAATCTTTGTTAATAAGGGGGATTTTAGTTGTTTTTCTTAAATAAGAATCAGAGAACACTAACATAATCAGACTAAATCTGTAAGTACCCTATAAATTTGCTACTCATAAAAGATACAATGTGATAAAAACCAAATCTACAAGTTCTTTGCAAGCAACACAACAGATAGCTTCGTGATAAGCTTTCCTGACAGTTCTCATAGAATTATAGAATGGTTTGGGTTTGAAGGGAACTTAAAGGCCAACCAGAGTTCCAACCTCTCTGCGAAGGACAGAGAATGTTCCACTACACAAGGTTAGTCAGAACCAGAAAAGAGTCTTGAGTTACTCAGATTACTCAGAGCCAGAAACACCATGACAAATGAAGCACAGCACTGCTTCAAAATTGCTCCTTCTATTCCTTTCTAGTCTGGGCCACCTATAGTGCTGGTGTTCTTGTCTGCAGTCACTAGCCACTGTTGGGTTAAGGTTAGGGTTAAGGTTCAGAGAACCAGAGAGTCAACAGTTCCAACTGGGAAAGGCATACAAAAGGGAGCACAGCACAGCACCAACATTGCTCCTTACACACTTTTTAAATCCTGGCCATCCATGGTGCTATGGATCTCAGCCTCTGCTCATAGCAGCAATTAATGTTAGGGCTAAGTTTCAGACTAATGAAATGAGGCTAATGCAATGCAAGTATTGAACAATCTTAGTGGTACTACTCAGTGGCTTCACTGTGTCACTGTAGGGAGAAGGATTCATCTCACTAACTTAGACTATATAAAATTTAGTTAACTGATCTGAATAGCTCCTTGGAACTCTGCCTACCATCAATGGAAGAAACATATATTTCTGAAGAACAATTCCTCTGACCTATAAGAGATTTGGTTTAGGAAATGATAGATTATTACGTGAATGTATATATTTCTCTCTGTTGACTGGAGAAAGAGACTGCAGACAACTAATTTAAAGTCTTAGCTTTCTGTGCTAAAGTTATGTTAAAGCCAACACAAATTAGTTTTTTCTTCCCTCTCATGTAATTTTTACTAAATTTTTAACTTTTTGTTAATTCTGGTAAAATACTGGGAATTTCTTAATGCTAGGAATGTAAAATACCATATTATGAAAGTTTTAAAAGCTTATATTCCTATAGTCAGATTTTATTTGAATTGAATTTTGCTAGGTTGCTTGAAAAATTAAAGTAGGTTAGAATGGCTCTCTTTATCAACAGCAATGGAAGGTTGCCAGCATCATATGTTCATCTAGGTAGTCTCAAATTTGATTTCTATTTCTGCACTGATGTGGTGGTTTAAGCACCACTGTTTTAATTAAGGGCTAGCTCAACAGTGACGAGAACACTGAACAGAAGGTAACAGCAGAGAAACAGTTTATTTATCTGGAGCTCAACTAAAGAAAACCACAGTTTAAGGGAAGTCCAGACTTAACACAGAATTATACCCAACAAAAAAACATGCAAAGGGGGAAAAAAAAAAAAAAAGGAAAAAAAAGAACTAAGGGAACTGCTTTCAAAGGCCAGGCAGGCTGGCCCAGGGAAAGAAGTGGGAAGGGAAAGCCGTTTCTCTTTCTCTCTCCCTCTCTCTGGTGGTAGCCAACTCCCAGCCCTCGAAGTCTCTGGAAAACACAACACAGTGAAAATCCCTTCCCCCAACCCGGGATGTTATTTGGGGAAGCTTTTCCACCTGTAGTTGTGCTGGTGTGGCTCCGGTGCCAATGGAGGTGGATGGAGTCAAGCCACGAGGCCTGGGAGTCAGAGAAGGGAAGCCGTGCTGCTGCTCTCCAGCTTTGAAGGAAGCTAAAGAGAACAAACTTTTGTTGTTTCGGGCTTTTAAGCTCTCCAAGTCCTGTGTGAATCTTGCAGTTCTCTTTCCGGCTTCACCGCTTCGGATTGGCCAGCGGTCTGCGCTCCACCTCCCCCTTCGAGATTCCTGGCTCCAACAAAATGGTGGTTCCTGCCAAAATTGCAAGCCCATGCGCCATGTTTTTGCCAGCCACGGGCTGGCTCCCACCTCTCCAGGGTGCTCACCGACCACGGAAACCCACAAAAGGGGTGTCCGGGGCTGCCTGAGCAGCCATCGTGCCCACGCTACCATGCTGGGCTGCCCCCGGGGCCGGCTGGGACCACCAGAAGCCCCTGCAGGGCTCCCCATGGCAGCGCGGAGGCTGGTGTGGCCACTGGAGTGCCTCCGCGGTGGCGCGGGGCTGCTCCGTGTTGGTAGGGACTTGCTGGCTGTGGCTGCTGCCAGAGCCCACCGCCGACACCAGCTGAGCTCCCCCTGGCCCCGCCGCCCACAGGCGCTGCGGGGGGAAACCTGCACCCCTGCTGCCGCCTGCATGGCCGGGCCGGGGTCGCGCACTGAGCTCCCCCCGGCCCTGCCGCCCGTGGGCTCCCAGCCCCGCTCTGTGAGCTCCCAGCCCCGCGCACTACGGGTTCCCGGCCCCGCTCCATGCGCCGGGGCCACGCTGGAGTTAAACCCGCTGTGGTGTGTTCCAGGGAAAACCAGCGGTGAGTCAGGGGGGAAGCAAGGGAAGGGAAAGGAAAAAACAAACAAACAAACCTCCAGGGTTTAAACGGAAACATCCCCTTTTTCCCCCCCTGCTCCCTCTAAAAACCCTGCATCTCCCTCCCCTCCCCTTCTCAAACCCCCACAACCGATTTGCCCAATGCTGAAGTAAAACTTACTAGTTTGTCATTCTAGATTATTGCCAGTGCAGGTTTTAAGGCAGCACTTTCTATCCTCCAATGCTCTCTGATAATAGCAGATTAAGGTAAGGTTTTGCTTTTCTTTCCTTAGAACCCTCTTTTGGCTTTCAAACCTTGCAGCTGTTAATCAGTTTGTTTTAGCACTTCACTGCTAACCTGTCCTCGGACTTTGCCTGTGTATTACTTGTACAGGTCTGAAGAATATATCTTACCAATGAATTCTGAGACTAAACCCAGCATAAAGAAATTGCTCTATCATTTTATAATCCCCTCTATCAAGCAGTCATTGTGAGAGAAGCACAGCAAAAGCAAGGTCGATGGAAAACTTGTTCATCTGTAAAAAATTAGGGATTTTTTTAACATGCACAAGTTAATATTGATACTAAGAGACAATGTCCAACTTCATAACAATTTTGAGAAAATATCACCTTAATGCTCATTGGGATTCAACAAAGCAAATGGATTAGTAGGTATTTTAGAAAAGGGAATAGAGAAGAAACCAGCAACTTATATCACTATAGAAGCATATTGCGTGCTTGCATCTTAAATACTACACATAATCTGGTTTTGCTGCCTTGGAAAGCCTATATAAAAGAAAGTAGAGAGGATAATAAAAATTACTAAGAGCATAGACTGAGACTGGGAATAAGTTGTCTCAGGGAGGCAGAGGTAATGACAGTTTATAATAAAAGTCTTTTTAGATTTCATATATCCAGAGTGTCATGCAGAAAATAAAGAAAGCTTAGTAGATTCAGCTCATTTCAGAAGATGATAGATTCAAAACCAACAAAAGCAAATGCTGCTCCATGTGGTGTATAGTTCAGGTGCTAAATCCTTCCCATGGGATATTATAGATTCTAAATTTTACATGGATTCATTAAACATCTCCAAAATCCTATGAAAGTTATTGGATATAATGATACAAGATAGAAGGCTTTCTGTCTCAGAAAGTCCCTGAATTAGAAATTGCTGGAGGCTGGGAATATACAGACTTGTTGAATCCTAAAACTTTTCTGTCTTTGGGCAAAATTAATAACAGGCCAATTCTTGTAACTTATATTCAAGCATTTGCAAAGTTTTTTCCCCAGATACTAGCAACATGACTACTTATTACACACAGTTTTTTCTATTTCTGTACCACACATATATATATTTAAAAATATTTATTGCTTTCCCTCTCCATATTTCTTTTAATTTACAACTTTCATTTCCCCATCATTTACCTGAGTTATTGTTCCATTATTTTTTTCTGGTAAGAACATCCAATAGGTACATCTAGTAAGAACTTGAGTCTTTTGCTGTGATTGGACCACAATCATTCTTTCCCTGACCTCACTCTGTATTCTTTGCATCCTTCTGTCAAAGAGTGTTTTTCTATCTGTGTTGTAATGGAGAGAAAATAAAGAAGTTGCTGATCCATTTGCTCTGTTTGTGCAGCAGAACTTAAAAGTTCTCTTCAGCTTTCTATAAATTAAAGATAATGCAGGAATGATTCTATCCTAAACCTGTTCAAAGTTTTTATTTTAATGATTCATTTTAAAATGAACAAAAACTACTAACCAAAACCCACAGTAACCCCCACTGCAGAGTTGGGTTTTCAAAGATATTTTTGGATTCTCAATAAGAATCTTTTCTGATCTAATTAGTGAAGTCAATAACAGCTCATTTTACTAAATGTCTTCTCCTTAATATTACCATCCCCATTGGAAAATTAAGGATTTTCTTAAGGTGTGATGCAGCAAACACCTGAAGAATGGAAAGCTTATCCACACTGTCTCTGACAAAGTAGCATGCCATAGATTTTTCAGGATATTCTTAGCAGGGAAATAATTATATTTGCTAAAATACAACTTGGGAAAAAATAACATACAACATATATGGTTGAAAAGCGCTTCCAATTCTTAATTTTTAAAAAAATTTATATGCTTGATCTTGAGAATAGCAAGAATATTATAATAATATCTTAGACTTTTTGGGGGGGCTTATAATACTCTTCTGTGGAAATTGATGTTCAAGATCATAGTAACATTCAGATTGGGAGAGACCTCAAGAGGACTCTGTTCCAGCCTTCTTTGAAAGCATGATCAACTATGAGCTCAAAAGAGGCTCTTCAGTTATTTATCCTGTTGAGTCTTGAAAACCTCTATGAAGATGCAAAACTGCATTAGTACTTACACTTGACTGTCCTTGAGCAATTGTTTTTTAAACTTATTTTCAGACTGAACCTCTCCTGGTTCAACTCCTGAGACCTTGTCTCTTGATCTCTTGCCACACACCCCTGTGAATGGTCTGGCTTTGTAACCATCTCAGTTACTGATAATCTGCTGTAGTCTCCCAAAGCCATGTCTTCTCCAGTCTGAATATGCCAGTTGCCTTGTCCTCCCCTTATAAACTAACAGTTCAACCCGATGGCCACCTTGGTGGTTCTATGTTTTTCAACAAAGGTTTGTTAAAACATTAAATATCCCCAAAGTTCATGAATGATTTAAGAATCAAATTTATTTAGGGTCATACTAATAAGCTACATGAAAACTTTCACATTTTCCATAGAGTAGTCAACAGATAAAGATTTGTGGTGCATGTCTAGAAAAGCAGTATTTTAAAAATAATGCAATTGAGGAAGATATTCTGTAGTGATATTTACATTTTCTCTATTCCCTGAAAAAATCCATACGCCTCTAAAACTTTGCCTTAGCACCCCCTTTTTCTTTCAGATCTTCCTGTGCCGATATCAATCTCAAATAAACCCTATACATATCAATACTGCATTGCTTGGTGTTCCAGAGCTTCATTCTAAGTTACATCATTGTACTGCCATACATCCAAATAATGCATGTCTAGAATGGTGTCAGCTGTATGGCTGTGTGTTCACATATGCAATCCTCATTACTCTGTTCAGGTGTGAACAACCACAGCTTCCCTGTACTGCAAACTCCCATGTGAAGTCCTGAAGACCTGGTGTGGTTCTCGCTTATTTACCCTGCCACAAAAGTGCTGCTGTCAAAGTGTAGACATGATGGATGTTCTGAACACAACTACACGTATTGAAATTACACTTCTAACTTCAGGGGGAGAATGATTTTAACTTGAGCAGAACAATAACTTTCTGTCATACCCAATGTCTGTAGGACATAAGGTATATTTATTGAACTGCACTTCCTTCCAAATTGTAAATCATAGGCTCTGTCTGTGAGTCTGCTATGATTGCAAAGGCAATTACTCCTGCTGTGATATTTGGTTAAACTTTGAACTTTAAACTGTCTTGAATGGGATTGAGATGGATGAGGTCTTTACCTTCAGACTCACAAAATCGGATGTATGATACTTTCATGGGATATTTTTCACCTATTTTGTATTATTTTCTTTTAGGCAGCATGGTGCCAAACTTGGTTATACAACATAATGTAGTACAATTTGAAGCACTGCAATATTAGCACTGCAATAACGCTTTGAACTTGCAGGATTACATCAATGATTACAGACCTTTTTATTAATAATATATCTTTTAGTAGTGATAACTTAGAAGCCTGAGTCATGGCTTCCCCATTTGTCATGGAAATGGTTACAATGCCAAAGAATAAGGGAACTGCTGTTTTTAGTAGGGATGCTCAGAAGTTTCAGGATAATAGATTTGATCAGAAAATATAATTTACTGAAATCATTTGTACAACGAAGAAAAGATCAGGTTCGTATTTTGTAGTATTTTTCCCCCCTGTTATATATTTGGTCTAGATTTTGATCTACATGAGCCAAGGAGCCTCAGGTTGATGTCATGTGATCCCTTATATTAAGCTATTACTAGGCATACTGGCAGGTTTGTGGTCCTAGTAGCCTTTGAAATAATCATAGGCTTGTAGAATGATTTTTCTAGGAAGTTGAATCTGGGGACTATCTGGTCTGATTTGCTGGTCAAAGCGGGTTGCTCAGTCTCTTGTCCATGGCTAATCCTCCAGGATGATCCAGGGGTTAGGATGGTCTGAGGGTAAGGTAGTCAGTACAGCCAAACTGTTGAGAAAGCAAGAGAGTTTAATGACATAAGTGCAAACCATTCACATCAGGTTGGTGCACAACCAAAGGCAGTCCATTGACAATTTTTTTTTTTCAAAATCTGTTTTCTCAGCTGTTTTCTTTATCTTCAATAAATAAATTTGTACACATTTGTAAAGTAACTCAACTAACTGTCTAACGTGTCTTGTAACACTTTCTGCATCGCCTTGCTTTGTTTCCCCCCTGTGATATCAAACTAGTTTTATTTATGTGCCAGGAAAGGATAAACTCGTAGTGTCTGAAGAGCTACTGCCCATGGACTCTGACTGGAGCAGTTTATGAAAGGGACTGTATCCTGTGAGAGAGACCCACGCTGGAGCAGTTTGTGAAGAGCTGTCTCCCGTAGGAGGGACCCCATGGGAAAGCAGTTGGAAAGACTCTTCTTCCGAAGCAGTGGCTGGAAACAACAGCTGACCATAACAACTCCCTCCCACCATCTCGCCCATCTCCTTGGGCCACTGGGAGAGAGGAGGTTAGATATAAAAGGGGAGGGTGTGGGAAGAAAAGTGTCTTTTATTGTTTCTCACTCTTAAGCTCTGCTCTTGTCTGTAATAAATTCAACTATTATCCCCATATAGAGTCTGTTTTGCCTGTGATGGTGATTAGCAAGGAATCTTTTATGGTCCTTATCTCAACCCGTGAAGCCTTCTGTTATATTTTCTTTCCTCTGCCTTTGGCAGAGGGGAATGAGAGAGTGGCTGTAGTGAGACCCTCGCATCCAGCCCAAGTTAAACCACTACGTATATCTAAAGCCATTTTGGATGTTCATTTGACAAATGTAGCTTAGATGCACTTAAAACATGTAAATAGAATGATATTATCTCACTGCTGTTATAAATCCATTTTACTGTGTGATAATTGAAGTGTGATTCAAACAAACTGCATCTGTAATCATTCATAGAAAAATTTTCTTGAAAGTAAAATTTTCTTTCTGAATAAATGTTCATACAGTTGGGACACATGATTTTAAAGATTTCTGGAGTGGGAGGAATGAGAAAGCGTTCCTTATTTCCCTCCTTTTTATTTTTCCTTCTGTTTCCTGAAAAGTCACTTCTCTTATTCACTGTTACATATTCTATCCTAAATCAAATTATTTTAAAAGTACTAAATCAAGAATTCAGCAACATCAAGGATTCTTTCCTCCTCTAATGTGATTGAAAAGAAGTACTCTGTGAAATGGTGCCAGGGTCAAATACTTTGACTGCCAACATTGCCCATGTCAAGACAAAACATCCCAGGATACTTTCATACTTTGAAACAGGCAATCCGTTTTTCTTTCCCAGCTTTGGCTCAAGTATTTCTTTGATTTATGAAGCCTGAGTAAATGGGTAATAGTTTTACACATACTCCTGTAATATATTCACAGCATTGGAGAAGTCAACCAAAGACTTCCAAAAGGGCATGGTTGGCTTCACTCTATTTTAGGAATGTAAACTGATGTTCACATTCCTGTTCTTCACTATGAAATACAGTATACATAATGTAGTGCAAATAAATAAAAGTAAAAAACTGAGATCGAACCTATGTGGAAGCCCTTTAGCTCATGTAGGAGCATTATGATGAAAAAAAATCTCATATTAATTATTCTGTCTTTCATACATTCTCTGATTATGTTCTTCTAGCTAAATGTAAGACATATTTTAAAGGAAAATCATAGTTACATTCTTTTAGCTTGTAACCTAAATGTAACATTCTTCAGTTTTAAATATGTATTAATATTGTGTTAGATAACACAATATGTACTATCTAAAGATAACAAATTTTGATCACCAGCCATTTTATTTCTTATAATGAAACACTATATTAAATAATTTCAGGTAAGAAAAAAATGAAATTCCACTGAAATCTGACATATTCTGTCAATAAATGTAGTTCTGTATAATTTATTTGTATTCCATGTTTTATTGGACAAATTGTGGCTTCTGTGAAATAAAACTTCCCACAACTGTGCAATATTTCCTGGTTTTAAGAGATTAATTAAATTTTTTTACAATTCTTATCAGCTTGCTGAACTGAGCAAAAATACAATATAGATAGGATTGTGCAAATATTTCAGGGAAATTATTCAGAGTAATTTCTGATAGCATAATCCTAAAGAAATAGAAAATACATTTGTTTTGGTGGTCTAACAGTGACAACGTGTATCTCTGGATCCCTGCTTGCTCTATTGATATGACTCATAAAAAGGCTCATCTCTTATTTGTTTTAATTTTATTATCATTCTCTCTCTAAGGTCAGTGGTACTAGTCTCATAGAGACCATTAGCATGCTTTTGCTTATTTAGTTCACTAACTGCTGAAGTGCATGCTGCTTTTAGTGGCACTCATACATCTCCAAGCACTGAAAAGCTTGGTTTCATGTACTTGAACTCAAGTGACAGAGATATTTCAGTGGTGAATGAATACTAAGAAAGGATGATCAGTAAGGTAGAGAGTGTTTACAGAAGATTTTTTTTTCCCTACTAGTAAAACATGTCTTATTGTTAGTTCAGGAGGTGCTACTATTTAGCTCTTTGAAGGAGCTTCTGACAAGCCATCAACTTTCATCCTGCTAGAAAAATAAAATTTTAAAAAATTATACAATATTAGAAATGTAGCTTTTTGCAAAATGTCTGTGGATTAGCCATTTAAGAATTATGATTTCCATAAAAGGAGTCAATTTCTATTCCTTCTCCATGAACAATACTAACTGTATGGAAACGTTGATCATAAAGTACATTTGACCTCATTAATAAGTGAATATGTGATCTTTCCATACAAAAGACATGCCGTAACATTTCTAGGAGCACCTGGAAGTTGATGGTTGTCTCACAGGAAAATTCTAGCTGGAAGAGGAGCAGCATTCTCATTTGCCTGCTCCAAACCCAGGTTTCTACTGCTACATTCATAATGATATGCCAGTAGTTGTTAATGTAGTTCCAAATCAGAAATGGCATTTGAGGGGCTTTGCTCTACTATACAATAACTGTTTTCCTACAATATAAAAAAATCCATATAGATAAATCCATACCATAGACATCTGCCTGCTTTTTGCAGAACTTCTTCAAATCAGATGATCTTTTCAATTTATTGAGAGTAGATAGATAAAAAGAAGGAAAGCAACACTATAAAACTTGTGCATTATACCTGACAATGAATTAGGCTGAGAGGCAAATGAAAAGCTGTTTTCAGATTCCTGTTCCATGAGGAACTGAAACCCTTGAAGCACATTTGTGGCTAATCTTGGGTAATATAGCTGGCAGAGGGATCAAAAGATTGCAGTTATGAAAACACAAGGAGGCCTTTGCCAAGAAATGCAAAGAAAAAGGAAGTATTTTAAGAACATAAACACACTACTGAATGAAACATACAAAGAGAGCAAAAAGGGAATAGAAGGATATTTGAGCCTTAATGCCTGTAGACAGAAGAGTCTCAGACTCCTAGACTCAGTCTTCATTGGTATATGCTGGACTTTCTTTGCCCAGGGAACTGTACAATATCCACATCACTGTGGGTGCAACTCACTGTTTGCACTTTTTCTCCAGAAACCCATGAAAAAAGCATCTGGCTTTAAAAATAATTCTGATTGAATATTAAGAATCAGTATATTAATCTTTCATTTCTCCAGGCTATACACATCATAGGATATTAAGACAAGATGGAAGAATAAATGAATGAAAATATATTGGAATTAAAGACAAAATATTTCTGTAGCTACTATTTTCTTTAAATATATGGGGAATGTATGAGGAATAAAACAGAAACTTCTTTTTACTGTCTTCTAAGAAGGTTTGTATTCTTTTTGTATTTTGTCATTTTTGCAGCAATTTGTGAATTATATCATACACTATTTCAGCTGGCATTTTTAAAATAAAATAACTTATATATGGTTTACATTCCTTCTTGCCCTAGACTTCTAGAATTCTGAAAAATTATCTGCTTTACTATCTAATACCAGATATTTTACAGCTCTGATGTAGCATAGGTCCTCTAAAATTATCAAAAAAACTGTGCTAAACAAGTGCATTATCAAAATCTTTGTAGTACAGCCAAGGAAAATGAAAGAGAGAGAAGAAAACCAACTTTGTATATTCATATCTTATCCTTTATTCTTGTACTTTTTCTAAAATGTAAATGAAGTTTTATGACATAACAATAGGAGAAAAATGGTGTCTGAAGAGCCACTGCCTACATCAGAATAGATCAGCACTAGCGTGTTTTAAACTTTATGTGAACATATCCTTAACATGTCTTCTTCTTTTTTTTTTTTTTTTTTTTTTTTTTTTTTTTTTGTTTGTTTGTTTGTTTGTTTTCCCATGGACTGAACATCAAATTTAAAGTACAGAATACTGCAATCAAACCTGGCAAATAGCTAGAAGAACTAAGAATACAAAAAATTCTGAAAAATCTGGGACTAGACACTATTTCTCTGTCACACATTTTCCATAAGCCAGTCACTGGCATCTTTACTTACAGAGAATGGAAAGTTAAAGCTGGATTTTCTGATTTACTTGAGACTTCCTGTTGAGGAATAGTTTTGCTCAAGTGGGTTTTTTTCATGTAAACTGAGGGTAATAATCCTCCTCTGCCAAAACCAGTATTTTTAGATGGAGTAAAATGCCAGCTGAGAATGTTCATTAGCATTTGGAACTAGTATAGAATTGACTAACATACATATATTTTACAGCCAAAAGGAATGATTATCAACATCTGGCATAGTGATTTTAGATTATTTTTTGCTGTTGATGTTGCAGCTACAGCAAGAATTCAAAGTCCTACAAAGATCAGTAGGATTATTTCAAATTTCAGCAAAGGCTGAGCACAAATATTTCAAATGTGGCTCCACATAAGACTTGCTGATACAATTTCATTTAGCATTATGCATAACACAGGTCCAAATTTTCAATTCTTTTACAATTCTTAATTTCTTTTTCTTTTTCAATAATTTTTTTTGAACAGATTATTCTGGACTTATCAAATTTCAAAAGGTAAGACAATTCATCACCATCTTTATTTAAATTGTACCAGTTTAATGACTTTCACTGTGTAAAGAGTCTGTTAACTTTCTATTGTGAACTTACAAAATGCTCAATATGGTATGCCTTATTAGAAATTAAAATCTTTGCAAATAATTCACACTCATAGTTCTCACTCTCTATTTAATTTTTTCAGCTTCTTTGGTGTAATTAAAGAGCATGTTTTCCAAACATTGAACATTTTTAACCTTACCGTTTAGACTTTTTCCAGTTTGCTGACAAGCCTTTAAGCTCTAGGCACTAAGAACTTGATTAATTTGTTTGGTTTCTGTTCTCCTGTAAAAGCTTTACCTACAACGTCTGGTATTTAGAAGGAAAGAAGTCTCCTTTTGATCTGTGGTTACATTTTCTACTTCTGCACGGGCATCTTAGATACACATACATATTAATGGATCAAAAGCCATTAAGTGCCTCTTTTTGGGCAACTTACTGATGCCAAAGAAATATTGACAACATTTCAAGTACTACCTGCAGAATTAGTATGTTGTATCACATCTCTATTATGTGTGCTGGACTTGTGAAAACTGCCCTCGCTTCCACTTACAGCTAAAAAAGGGCTTGACAGGCTACCTATAAGTACCAAAAGGTTCTGCTTTGATAAGTACCTTCTGAAATAGACTCTCATTTTATTTTCTAGGAAAATGATCTTAGATCAAAATCTTACTTGGAAGATAAAAGATTTAGTACTATTATTTACTTAATTTTCAGCTAATATTTGTAGCAGTCAAAGCTTTCATTGTCAACAATTACAGGTTTTTTTATTTCATATTTTCATCTTGCTTTATTTCACTATTTCTTGCCCTAAGTGGACAAGTAGAACAAATTATTGCCCAATGTCGAGGATGACAGTGGGTCTATCAGCAGCCTGGCATTAATTGATGAAATTGATCTTGATACTATTTGGGTAAACCCTTGAAATGATAAGTCACTGTGAATTTCAGCATACCCTTGGATAGGCAAAGCATGTACGCTGTGTAACAGAAAAACATGTTTAAAAGAACTACGACAGCCCAATTCTTTGAAGCACAATTGTACATATCTGAACACTGTTATCATGTCTCCCCTTCGTCTTCTCTTCTCTAGACTAAACAAACTTTCTCTCAATTCTCTCTTCAGAGGTCGTATTTTCTAGACTTCAGACCTCTGTGCTGGACATTGTCTAATGGCTAAATGTTCTCCTTCATATGTGGGTTCATAAAACCCAGAAAACCTTTAGAAAAAATTAATAGTGTTGAGTAATGGGATTACAAGTCTTACACTGCATTCATTTTATGTGTCGTCTTTATATATTATTCTTGGGGTTTTTTTTTTCAGAAAACTGTGACATTGCACTCCTACTGGAGATGGCCAAAACCCGACTTTAAAGTATTTGAAGATAGAGTAAAAAGCCAGGTGAGAATTTTTATTAACATTTGGAACTGGCATAGAGTCAAATCGTATACATGATCATGAGCACATCTCCTTGCATTGGAGTTACATTTTCATGACAGTCTGGTTTTCTATCAAAAGAAAATTAACTTCAAGTAAATAACAAAAAAGCTGGAGCTGTAATAGTGTCCAGTTGGATTGAAAAAGTATTTTACATCACAAACATAATTAAGTGAAGTATTCCACACATTAAATAAATATTTTTATATTTTTTCTTGAAAGTAATTTAACAACAAAATTTCCCTACACCAGTGATAAGTATATTTGCATATTACATATTAAATGTCAACAGGTTGTCTGCCTTTTTATGGCCGCAAAACCTGGCATGTCAAAAATTAATGTTACTTTTATATATTATTAATTTTTAAAACACTCTACCTCCGTTTGAACTCGCCTAAGTCATTGCAATAACTTTCATCTTCAAAGAAAGTTAGAAATACATTTATTTCTGAAATCTCAATCTTTTTCTTAAAAAAAAAATTAAAAGAAAATTGCACATGAAGAAAAGGAATTTTCCTGTGGAATGAAAGGTGACTTATTTACCTACTCTGTGTTTGCAAAACTGAAATGCAGCAGCATTTCTACTTCATGTTTGTTGCAACTTATCTTCTCATATATATATATATATATATAGTATTATTTTTTGTTCTTATTTAGTTCCAGATTACTTTAAATTCAATGTATGCACATAGAATGAATACAAGAGAATTTGACTCAATATGTATTTCCACAACTATTTTAATGTGATATGGCAAGCTTAGCCCCCCTCATCCCTGTCCATCAGACACTAATACGTATGGCAAACTAAGTCCATATGAATGGTTCCACTAACTTCAGACAGGACTTTCAGGCACTCTGAAGTCACTTAACTCAATCCTGCCCATTCACTGGGAAGCATTATGGATCTCATAGGAAGGACAAAGGAATGAACCTGCTACTCACTGAACATATTCTGGTCAAACAAAAAGTAGGGGAAAGTTGTGTTTCATGATGTGCCAGCTGAGTCTCAGACTGTCAGTCAGGGGTTACTATTCCGGGTACAGGAATCCCAGCACCCAGCAGTCTGTGTTAAAGCACAAAAAAGTAACAAGGGTAACGTAAACACGTGTTTTGCTTTAGCTTTTAGTCACTTAAAGCAAACTGTGCCATTAATAAGCAAGGATTTTTTGTTTCTTAACATCATAGAATTTCTAAAATGTGTTGCTTCCTCTGTATTTTTAGAAATGAAATTATACAAATGATACTTGCAAGTATGAAGTACTTCTCAAAGTAAATTTAAACAATACCCTTGACCTCTATCAGTCTTTTTCTGTTAACTAATAACACATTGCATCCAAACTTTTTACTGCCATCTGTTCAAATGTAAACATGTGGTATTAGAGTTCTAATACTCTGCCCTTGATAAAGATGTGCCTTAGAGATTTCTTTTGGAAAACTTCATCGTTAGCAAACAATTTGTGGGCAGTTAATTTGCTCCCTTGCTGGGCTTTGCATTCCCACGTGTGAAATGTGCTATTCTGATGGTAATGTTAAATTAAATGAATGTACACAGGATCATATTTACATAATATGGATTGTATTTACTCTGTGGAAACTTGACTGGCCTGTAAAATACCATTATTGAGCAGAACAGAGAGTATTTGAATGTATTTTTTTTGTTCTTGTACTCTCCCTGGAGTACACGGCTGTAGAACGAAAAGTCTTCTTGCATCAGTTCAGGCTTTATTGCATTGTAGAAATGAAAAACATCTTCAATACATTAAAAAACGCACGGAGCCACACACATTGGTCTTGCAGTGCAAATTTCCAGGGGGCTACTGTGGTTGAAAAAGCATAATATATTCACACCATAAACACATTTCTTGGTTTTAGTGGGGTTTTGCTTCCCCCCACACACACACCTTTTTTTCCACCTAACATTCACAAAACAAGCTATTTTGAGAATGTCTTCAAAAAGTAATGAGAGATTGCAAAACACTTATGGAGAATAGCGTGTTTCTTCAAGCAACAAAGTCATCATGGTTTTACTAGTTATCTTAGGAGTTGAATAGATAGAGCAATAAATAGATTTTGTGAACAAAGGGTATCGGTTGTAAAGGCTATTCATTTTGGTATCATACAGCTTAAGTAACTGTGTCTGACAAAAGAAAATGAAAAATAAACAATGAACACAAGCTTTCTGCAAGCACTTCTAAATATTTGCCTTAACAGAGAGGAAAAATGCTATTCTTCAAGCCCTGACATTTATAAATTAATTCAACAGATCACATGGTCATTACCAAACTAGTAGTCTAATAAATGGAGAAAATATTTAAAACTTATTTAAAATTTCTGTGGGTTGAAGTCCACAAAATAAGTGCCACAACTACAGCTAGAGTTCTTAAGTTCTTAGCTTCCAGACCTACTTTATATGAATAGTATATGAGACAATACAGACCTTTCTTTCATCTCAAATGTTTGGGTCTAGCCAAAAGACATGGGCATTCACAATGGTCAATCCATGCATCATTCTTCACACAACTTCTCAGCTGAAGTCTAAATTAGCCTCTGAGACTTTCAAGAATTTTATTAGTATATAACCTTTTTTGGAAGAAAGTGGAAAGTGGATCATAATGTGTGTCAGAGACTTTGTGGTGCCTTTGTGAGTAATATTCGGTCAGATAAAGAATCTTCATGTACTAAGAATAAAATGTAATCTGAAAAAAATATATACTGACAACCCTCTGTGCATATGATGTAGATAGACTGATAATAATTATACATGTACTAGAAATGCAGTGGATTTAGCTAGACATGAGAATAGCAGTTTTTAATTCATAAAGCTCCATATTATGATGTTCACCATATAGGAATTTACACTGTTTTATACAAAGAAATTACATATAATTTAATAAATCATGAACTACTTCACATATAAAAATATCTGTTCAGCTTTACATGCTGACCTATATTGATTTGGAAAAATAAGGCATTTATTCTTAGAAAGAGGGTTTGCTATTATTGTTCCAGAGCTTCAGGCCTTGAGGAGCAACAACAATGATTTTTTAACAGTAAACAGGAAAACCATCTAAGAGCTTTGATATAAAGGAGAGAAGGAGCAATACTGAAACAAGTTGAATATTCAGGATTGCTATTAGAAAATGTGAAAGTAATCTTGCAGAATATTAAAAATATAAGGATAAACAGCCTTTCCTGTATAAAAAACACTGTTGGATATTCAGCAGCAGAATAGCTGGACCTCATTTTTATGAAATGTTGTCCATTTTTCACCAGGTGTTGTAATTGTCATTTCAAAAAGAAATATGCTTTTCAACTTCTTGCACACTAACATTTATGGGCAATTGAAACAAGGCAATCACCACAAAGTGATTTGCTTTGGGAAGAAATGAATTCTATGTTTGGGTGTAGACTGGAAGGTCAGATTTTATATCTCTGACACATGACATTGTTTGATCATTCAAATAAAGAATCACTTAAAGTATGACAGAGCCAATTCTTACTTCAGGCATACGAAATAAATTTATCCTTGTCTGTCTGGTTAATCAAGGCACCTGTGATGCCCTCATCACTGTAATACTGGCAGTAGCATTTTCTGACTCTTTAGGATTTTCCCCAAACTTTTTAGGATTTTTCTTAAACTTAAGTGTAAAATAATTCTGATTTTGGCATCAAATCCTGCAATTCAAGTATATCTTCAAATTATTAGATTTTTAGCAACACATCAAGTAAAGTGAGCATTCATGGAAATTCAATTTTAAATATTGTGGATAAATCTCTAAATAGAAATATTTAAGGAATAAAAACAGATGGATTCCAACCTATTATAACTTAACATTGCAAGAAAATGTGAATTTACATAGCAAGGCTTCATAACAAATAATTTAAGCTGAGAAAAATCTGCTTTCTGACATCTTTGGAGCAAAAGAAGAGAAACTAAAAGAATTTGAAAACTTATATTGTAAACTATTTACTTAGCTTCAAAACAAATCATGAAGAATGTAGCATCATCTCTGACACTTATGTTGTTTAACATGTAAGAGAGATTCTTATGAATTACTATTCACAAACTTTGATTCTATAAATTACTTTTTCTCCTGAGAATTTTTTGCTCATTTGGTGCACAAAGAAGGTCACCTAAGTTTTGCCTACATCACTGATACCTAGCAGCTGTTGACTATGCCACAATAATATAAAAAAATTCCACAACTCTCTGTTCTGACATCTATTCCTTTGTGAGTTCTTGCTGGAAGGCGCTGCATGCATGCCTTGGATTCTGCACAGAGTCAGTTTTTCCCTCACTGCTGATATCCATGTGGAAGCAATTGCAGTGGGCTGAGTGAAGAAACTCTTCAAAAACTGATAAAAGCATCACTGAGTGACTGTTTTCCCACATTAGTAAATAGCTCAATCTTATTTTATGCCGTGTATGCCCCTTTGTGTTTGTTATTGGTCCTTTGCGCTCTATTGCACTTATATTGTTGAAACTGAAGATGCAGCCTCAGGAAATGGTGTGTATGGTGCAGGGATTCTCAAGGAAACACCAGCTTGAGGGAAAGAGAGTTTCCCTGACAGTTCCATGGCTGAGGGGCAGGAAGTAGAGCTCATTTCTTTGGGCACAGCACTCTGCTACTTGTACAGCATTACCTACTCCCTGCTGACCCATGTTGCTCACACAGAGCGAAGGAGTGGGACCTGTTAAGTTTGTCTTTCAGTGGAACATGGATGTCACCTCTGCTGGCTTGACACAATTCTGGTGCAAAGGATATTAAAAGAGTGTGACAAATTTAGACAATTTTTAGGTGACTTCTCAGTGTCAGAATTGTATAAGGGTGTCTTAACTTTACCAAATCCAAGACAGCATCATAGAATTTCTAAATTTAAAGAAGAAAATAGTGCTGTGATTCTGATATTTTGGTTTCCTAATAGTTAAATTCCATTTGAGTTTCACCTGATTTGCAAGGGTATTTTAAAAAGGAACCAGGCTATAGCTGTAGGAGGATGTATCATCTTTTGAAGGAGGGTAGGGTTTCTCAGGAAGTGTTTAAGGAGGCTGCTAGGGCCAAAGCTCAGTTCGAACTTAAATTGGCAACTACTGTAAAAGATAATAAAAAAAGTTTTTACAAATATATTAACGGTAAAAGGAAGGGTAAGACCAACCTTTGTTCCATATTGGATCAAGCAGGAAACTTAGTAACTAAAGATGAGGAGAAGGCAGAAGTGCTTAATGCCTTCTTTGCTTCAGTCTTTAGTGAGAAGACATATTGTCCTCAGGACAACTCTACTCCAGGGTTGGTAGGTGGTGTCAGGGAGCAGAATGGTCCTCCTGTTATCCCAGAAGAAGCAGTCAGAGAACTGCTGAGTCACTTGGATATTCATTAACCAATGGGACCAGATGGGATCCATCCCAGGGTGATGAAGGAGCTGGCGGATGAGATTGCGAAGCCGCTCTCCATGATTTACCACCAGTCGTGGCTCAGTGGTGAGGTTCGGGATGACTGGAAGCTGGCCAATGTGACGCCTATTTACAAAAAGGGTAGGAAGGAGGATCCTGGTAATTACAGGCTAGTGAGCCTGACCTCAATACTGGGCAAGGTAATGGAAAAGTTCATACTGAGTGCTATCAAGCAGCACTTACAGGATGGCCAGGGTATCGGACCCAGCCAGCATGGCTTTACAGAGGGTAGGTCGTGTTTGACCAACCTGATCTCCTTTTATGACCAGGTGACCTGCCTGGTGGATGTGGGAAAGGCTGTGGATGTTGTCTATTTGGACTTCAGCAAGGCCTTTGATACTGTCTCTCACAACATACTCCT
>VXBA01000062.1:278513-307944 GCA_013399895.1 Serilophus lunatus
CTTGAGTACTGTGTCCAGTTCTGGGCCCCTCAGTTTAGGAAGGACGTGGAGATGATTGAGCGCATCCAGAGGAGAGCAGCGAGGCTGGTGGGGGGGCTTGGAGCACAAGCCCTATGAGGAACGATTGAGGGAGTTAGAGTTGTTTAGTCTGGAGAAAAGGAGGCTCAGAGGTGACCTTATCGCTCTCTACAACTTCCTGAAAGGAGGTTGTAGTCAGGTGGGGGTTGGTCTCTTCCACCGGGCAACAACTGACAGAACAAGAGGACACAGTCTGAAGCTGTGCCAAGGAAAGTATAGGTTAGGCATTAAAAAGAAGTTTTACACAAAAAAAAAAATAAAATATTCGAATAGTTTGCCTGGGGAGGTGGTGGAATCACCATCCCTGGATGTGTTTAAAAAAAGGCTGGATTTGGCACTTGGTGACATGGTCTAATCGAGGTGTTAGGGCAAGAATTGGACTTGATGATCTTGGAGGTCTCTTCCAACCCAGTAATTCTGTGATTCTGTGATTCTATAGCTGTGATGCTGGAGGGAATAAGAAGTTTCTAAAACACATTTTTCCCCTAGACTTTTCTTTTGATTCTGGCAAATGTAGAACAATGCTCAGAATTGAACTGAAATAGCAAGTGGTTTTTATTTGAAAAGAATGCTTACATTGTTATTGGCAGTATTGGGTCTGCATATAGGAAATCATGAATTTTGCATCCCAGATCAGTAAAACACTCAAGCATTTGCTTAAAATTAAACTTAAGCATGTGGTTAAGTGCTTTTCGGAATTCTAGCATAAGTAAAGATGCAACCTGAGTAGGTAACCAGCTAGATCTGTTAGATTTTCAAGTTTTATTCAGTGGGTCTAAGGTGGTCTATAGCAGTGGAAGGTTGCAGCTGCCTGATAAATGTTTAGAGATCTTTGATACTTATAACGATCCTATAAATCTGTAGATTTAGTAGTCTGTTAGTAGTCTGTTTAATAAAATTCTTCAGTTCTCCTATCATTAATTTTTTGCATGAGCTTGAGATTGTCATTGAGGGACAACTATCAAAGGCATTTAACAACATTCATAAAAATTCTTTAGCAAGCTGAACATCCTTAAAGGCATTTTTGGCATTATCTGTGCACTTCTAAACACTAGCCCAATATGTCTAACTCCACCTCCTGGGATAAAATTATTATGACAACTGTAAATCTACTTAAGTAACATTCTGTCCCTAATAATTTTGACAAAATATCATTGAAATAAATAATCTCTACAATATTTTCGTGAGCCTGACCTCAAGAATATTTTTAGATATGGGAAAACTACCTAAAAATATATATGAAATTATTGTTAAAATAACATCTTTTTAATAACACTGTGACAATTATAGTCCAGCATTTAGAATCATTGAATATTTTAGCCTGAAAGCAGCTTGAGGAGGTCAGTGCCACCTCAGAGAAGAGCTAGTTTCAACATAAGAATAGTTTTCAAGGTATTTTGAAGACCTTTTTATTCTTGCTTCATTGTTGGGATACGTATTATAGAATTATAGAATCATAAAATGGTTTGAGTTGACTTCAAAGATCATCTAGTTCCAACCCCTCTTCCAATCCCTCATGGGCAGGGATGCCATTTGCTACACCATGTTGCTCAGGGCCCCATCCAACCTGGTCTTGAACACTTCCAGGGATGAGACATCCACAACAATTCTGGGCAACCTGTTCCAGTGCATCATCACTGTCACAATAAAGAATTTCTTCATAGCATCTGATCTAAATCTGCTCTCTTTCACTTTAAAATCATTGCCCCTCATCACCTCACAATCTGCCCTTGTAAAAATCTCTTTTCCTCCCTTTCATAAGCCCCCTTTTGTTATTGGAAGGCACTAGAAAGTTTCCCCAGAATCTTCTCTTCTCCAGGCTGAATAGCCTCAGCTCTCCCAGCCTGTCTCCACAGAACTACTCCAGCTCTCTAATCATCTTTGTCGATCCTTTCTGGACTGCCTTTAACAGGTCTCTGTTGTCCTTGAGCTGAGGATCCTAGAGCTGGATGCAGTACTGCAGGTGAGGTCTCACGAGGGCAGAGTAGAGGAGCAGGTTACCTACAAATCTTTAATATTTTGTCTTCTCATTTTGTTTATAGTCCTTCAGAGACCTTTAATTCTACAAGATAGTACCCATACTCCAGAACACTTAACTCAGCATTTTCTATCAAGTAGCTTCCCCATCCTGGGCCAGATTCTTCCCTGGTTATTTGTACCCGCACTTCTTGATTATGTAAAAACAACGCATAAAGTATCTGATTCTTTTTCCCCCTATGCTTTCCTCTCAAGCATGGACTTTGAATTTTGTTTTACAATAATCTTTTAGCTGAAAATCAGTATTGTTACCTGAATTTTTTGTGAGCATATTGCAAACACTTTTCTAAGTAGATAGAATAATCTGATTATGTCAACAGAAAATATTTTCTTCATCTCTAAATTGTGGTCTTAATTTATGATAAAAACATGATGAAAGTTGTTCTTTTTATGTACACATATATACATCTATTAGAAATAAGAATTATTCTTCTACAATCTAATTTATTTTATAATAGCAAACATTCTTGAAGCTGAATTTTTATTTTGTGAGAGTGATGCCTATATTCAAATTGACTGAAATTTGGAACTTTCTGAAGTACTGGAATGCAGTTGGATTTTTTCCCCAGATTCTTGTATGATTGTAAGAGTCGTTCAGAAGATCGACATTGTCTCAACATTGTCATCAGGGACCTTGACATTTTCAGATACCCCAAAACATGAGTAAAGGCCTTGACTGAAGTTTGCAAAGCCATCCTGCCTGAGACAGAGCGGCTGCCAGGTGCTGCTCCCTGGACTGAGACTGGAATGTGGTTCCTATGGAAGCCAGGGTGTGGATACCCTGGAACAATGGACGGTGCGGCTGAAAGTGTACTGTACCTTTCCCCGTTAAGGAGGAAGGGAACTATACATCTCAAGTTGTACCCCTAGGAAGGGAACGATACATCTTGGACTTCGGACGCAAAAGCTATCCCTTGGCAAAAGGCCACTCGACTGACTGGCATATAAAAGAAGGCCTCTTACCGACCAACAGAGAATTCCCCCCCCACCGAAGGAAACTCCGACAGATCTGTAGGGACACCTCGAGGACTCATCGTGCGCTGGTAGCTATCTCTCTCTCGCTTTGCTTTTCCCTACCTCATTTTGCATCTATCGCGCTGCCGCTTTTCGGGCACATAATAAAGTCTCGCTGTTTGATCAAAGCTAAAGTGTTTTTGCACTCTGAGATCACGGTAACGAACCGTCACGCGTCCTGTCAAATTCGAGTGGACCGTGACAATGATTTTGAACAACTTCATTGTCATTATAAAGCTCTCACATACTGCAGAAGATGCATCTTGAAATATTTTAACTGACAATCTGAGAGAAATGGAATCTGAGTCAGAAATAATAACGATTGCTGTAAGACCAGTCAATACAACACCTTTTTAATTAGCATTCTATTTGGATACTTAATTGGTATCCCCAATTAGTAAAAATAAAACTTGTCTACAACTAGGTCTAGCTGGAATAGCGGAGAAGCCTGTTGGTAGAGTTCCTAGGTCATTAATTAAATCCAGTACAAATCAGTAGCGACTGAAATTTAAGTTTGGAAGCAAACATAGAAGATTTTGATTGGTTCAGCCTAGTATCCAGTACAAAGGTGACAATATAATTTAAAAAGACATATTTAGAACTGTTGTTACCCTCGAGAATGTCTCAACAGAACACAGAGCATGCAAAGGACTTTCTTATGATCACAACAGACAAGTCACAACTTGCAAGATGAAAAATATTGGCAAATAGTCTTGCCCATTGTAGTCTGCTCTTTCTTCTCTCTTTGTCAATGCATATCAGATGATTTAGGTAAAGAAAATCACCATCCATGGGTCTTCAAAGGCACCTACCTTTCATTCTTAATTACATAGGGGAAGTAGTCATTTTATGCAAACTGCTTCATTGGGAGGCTTAACTCTGAGCGCAAATCGTGTGTCTAAATTGGGGAAACTGAGTCCAATCCACAAAAGAAGTTTTAGATATGTCTGTTGTGTCTTCTGGATGGGATTAGCTCAGATAGAGTGTGATGTCACTTAGGCTGCAGAGACCGACTCATTCTGACTCAGTCCTGGGAAGAGGTTGCTTTGCTAAGTTGGCAGAGGCTATTTGGCTGTATCTCTCACAGGATACAGTTCCTCTCACAAAGTGCTCCGGTGAGACATTGACAAGATCCAGCTCACATCGGGGAAGGTGTAACCCAGCCCAGACCTCTCCAAGCAAAGGAGAACATCAAACAAAAGAGGTGGAAGCCCATCTGTTCCAGCAGTCCCACTCTAGCAGAGTTCATTAACGAGCGCCTGTGAAGTATTCTGAATAAGAAACTCACTTTCAGGTGATGTCTCACCTCCAGGTTCACTTTGCAGGAAATATTCATGGGGCAAAGAAGAGGAAAGGCAAGGAGACTCCTGTGCTTTCGTGAGTTTAATATTCATACATTCAGCATGGAAAAAAACCTCATTCTACTCACCAAAGCCTGAATAGTTGTATGTTATGATAGAAAACCTTTCAATAAGTGACGGAACAAAAACAGATAGAAGCATGAGTTAATTTGCAGAACTCTGGGTTGTGTTACGCAGGAAATAAGAGTTAGTTGTTTACAGTGCTACCTGTGGCCTTGAAAGTCTTTTAACTTTGAAATTACCTGTGCCTCATATCATTAAAATATAGTAACCCACATACCATTTTGCTTCAGCTATTATTACTCACTAAGTTTATTGTAGTGAGTTAAATGGGGATATCACAGTGCCCATTTAGTTTTATACTTCTCAGTCCAAGACTAATAATTCAACAGTTATATCAAAGACAATTACCATTGTGCTGGAATAAGAATTATATAACTTGGCCCTGGACTCTAAGATCTTCATGGTGAGGTTGTCTTATGCTTTATTTCATAATACTGTCAGTTTTCTTGAATACCAAAAAAAACCCTGCATAAACCAAATTCAAGTCTTCTTTCACCGTCCATAAAGAACTACGCCAACTCAAATGTTTACCCGTTGTGTTGTTTTGCTGGTTGGCTGAAGAATTGGAAGATATCACAGACTAACCCTAAGCTAGTTGAACATATACTGCATGGCTATGAATCCACATCCATCTTTGCTTAGTGTAGATTGTGACTGCATTAATATATGCCAAAAGAAAGCTTCACACTGAAAAGGGAGTTGGACTTAACAGTCTGCTAACAAGGATTTTTTTATCAACCTGTCAATATGAACAATCCAGACATTCAGTGTTCCCATACATTTTTACAGAATCAGTATTAGTCTGGACTAATACTTCCACAGTATAGAAGCTGCTGACAAACATTGAGATCTTTGTTAATGTCCTGGTTACTTTAACTCTATCCACAAGAACTGCTTGTATTTTAGTTAGAGATTTTAGTGACAAGAAAATTGGAACTGGAAAATTGGAAATTGGATAACTGGACTTTGCTTCACCTTTCCACTTCATAACTAATTCTCTGTATGTGCTACATGACAGTATTGTAAGCTGTCTGTAATAAAAATTACACTGTGTATGCATATAAAGTAAGGGTTAATTTTAATCTTTCTAAAATGCTTTGAGATTCTTAGATGAACAGCAGTCATGATGCCTGGAAAATATTAAGACTTTTCTAATCTTAAAAATAAGCACAGAAATAGACAAGATATGTATGCAGAAGACAGTGCAGGACTTATTTCTGGTTTTATATATGCAACCTTTTCCTTCCAAGGACAAATGTTACCTGTCTAGTACTGGTAACATCAGGGATGTTCCACTGACCTGGTGGACTAGAGGTCAGATATACAATGGTCATCATTCAGTATAAATTAATGTGTTTCCAACATGCACAGAAAGAGCAAAATATCTGTGCAGGCTTTCATATGATCTCCACATAACTAAATAAAAAAGTGAAAACACACATTCAGCATGACATTTTCTGGCTCCATTCAGTTCAGGGGTTCTACTTTGCAAAAAATATCCTATTCTTGATCCAGGAGGAGGATTTTGACCTTGTAATATTTTAAGATTGAAATCTTAGGTTCTAAGCTCTTACACTGATATCAAGGCAAAGCTCCTCTGACTTTTAAGCTGCAAGTTCATCCCCAATTCTGCCTATGGGAAGCATGAACAGACAGGAGAAACTTGTGTCCTCAAGTCTTAAGGTGTTGGGCAAGGTGTCTAAGGTCCATAAGTAGCCAATGAGGACTGCAGCTGATAAAGTCACGGAAGCACAAATTGTGATTCAGCTTACTACAGGCCAGAGACAGACTCAGCTACTTAAACACATGTTTCTGGTGCCTCTTGAAATGCTGTAGAGTACCTGAAATACATACCTACCTCACCCATCTGGACTGGGAGCTGGGTGGCAGCAAGATGTCCATAAAAGCATACATGCTTTGGAATGTACACGTCTGAGGGCATAGATGAAGCAAATGAAATCCATCTCAACTTTTAATTCTCAAAGTTGGGAGAAAACATTTAAAACATGCTCCTAAGAACTGTTATTCATATAAAATATATAAAAAGTTTGAAATTACAGTGAAAATTGCACCCGTTCAGCTCTTGTGGCTGCTGTGCCTTCTGGTAATTTTACTATGCCAAATAATTCCTGACTATTATACTGTCGAACACTTAAGGAGATTCAACAGCAGGCCATTTCTTTTACAAATAATGACTGACTCAGCAAGAGGAAGTTTGAGCTGGATTTGCACAAAAGAGTAAAGAAATAGGCATGGGCTGTCACAAAGTAGAGTTTCTGAAAAGCCATTCCAATTGTCTTAAAGCTTTGACACCTAGATTGTGGAAATATATTTCCTTTCTAGTTAGCTAAAATTATCATTTGCACTTATCAGCCCACATTTTGGCATGAAAAAAAAGTTGGTCAGAGAACTAATAGTACCACCCTACTCAGACAGTACAGAGGTACCTTGTTGAATGCAGAATGGCTAAATAATTTCTGGCCATACAGACATAAGGTGTAATTAAACCTGTTTTTCAGGATGACAATCTGTATTGAAAAGAAATAGAGTTTATGATGCTTAGTTTCTCTGAGAAGCTATATTTCAGGGTTTTTTCCCTGTCATTCACTGACACATGTAGAACATGTGAGTTTATAGTCTCCCTATCATAAAGTTGTCCTGTGGTCTCTTTAGCCAAAAGCATATTTAATCCTGGTCTTGAAACTTTCTCAGATACTGACCTCCATTATATTTACTTTTCTCCAGATTCTGGTTACTCCTGCCAGCAAAATACAGGGTAAATATACTCTGACTCAAATACATTAGAACACTGTCTGACCACTGTGGAACAAGACTGAAATCCAATGAGAAAATAATAAATGCTAGAGCAAAATCTCTGAAAAGCTGCAATTATAGCATGTGCAGGAAAACACATAACACCAATGCTTATTTTCAGGCATATATGGAAACTTCATACTCCACCTCTTGTAGTTAGCAAGCTGTTTAGGAAAGGCTCAAAGTTACATGCTCAGTAAACATTCTGTTATATGGGCTGTTCCTGCTCCATGATGAGCTCATGAATTCTAGCTATCTTAGTACACTGCACTTCACTAACATAGCTTTTGGATTTACAATATTTATTGTAATATTAAAATATTTATTGTAATATTTACAATATTTATTATTTATTGTATTATATTACAATATTTATTTTTATACAAAATCATATGATCGTTGTAGACATTTTGATAATAGGTAGGCTATCTTTGTCTAAAAGAGCTGATAAATAAGTTGCTGTGAAACTCAGTCAGATGTTCTGTGATGCGATGTCAGCAACTTTGCAGACTGAACTTCATGGAGGGAGAAAACATCCATTTAAGACAAATTCAACTCCTATAGATTTCTCAGGGAAAAAGTTACCTTTCCACTTGCTTTTGCTAATGATGTTCCTTTCAGATCAGGAGGTTTTAATGCAAGTTTAAATTATGGGAACATGCAAGGAGCACAAAAAATGCGTTTAATCTCTGGATGAGGGAATACATCCTAATTAGTTGTCTGCACTTATGTCTGGCTATCAGCTAAGAGACCTGACAGCTGATCTTCCTCAACCAATCCAAAAGATTTAGGTTAGGGTCACTTTTTGAGTCACCAAAGGTTAGGGCTGAACTAGTTAATTAATCTCTGGTTACCCATATGTCTATACAATAGGTTGTCTTAACATAACATGCCATGGGCTAGAAAGTTTCTGGTTTGTTTCCATCTGCTTATTTTCATAGGCTTCTGCCAAAAGAGGAAGGCAATATGTCCTGGGACAAAAGGAAGTTCTGGATACTTCTGGAAATGCTCCAGAAGGCAGTATGAGTGCAGACACTTTGGATATAAAACCTTGAATCTTTGTGCCTTCAGCTTGGAGCTCAGGTCAGGTTCAGACAGCCGTTCTGCAAGTCTACATGAAGACTGGGGATTTTTATACTTCACTCTTTCATTATTTTTATAATTTAGTATGTACTGGAAAGACTGATAATAGAGATTTTTTAAAAAATGCAACAAAATGATTGAGAATTCAAAAGAAACTGGTTGTGGTGGTTTGAACCACTTTTTATCGTCTAAGGGGCATGCACTATAAAGATGATGGAAGACTGAACAAAACTGGCAGCAAGAGAACAGTTTATTACTTGGGGTTTAAAGTAGGGAAGGAGGGACAACCCACAGGGACCCAAAATTTACACAGAGAAACACTTGACACACAGAAAACACAAAAGGGAAAAAAGGGACAAAAGCAAAAAGGGAACGGCTTTCCCAGCTAGGTGAGTAGCTGAGAAAACAGGCCAGAGGGGGGAGGGAAGCCATCTTTCTCCCTCCCTTTCTGCTGGTATCATTCCTGGCCCCTCGAGGTTCTCTGAAAAACACAAAAAAGAAGTGAAAAGTAACCCCCTCCCAGAAACTTCTGGGAAGTAGCTACTTGTGATCAAGCTGGACTTTGCTTTCGTGCAGGGAGGAATGGGCGGAGTCACTCCTCAGGGTCTGAGACCCAGAAGGGGAGGAGCTGTGTGCTTCGCCCCTAGACCAGAAGCCAAAGAGAGGGGAGGGCTTCTGTGCTCGGCTTTTTAAGCCCTCTAGGTCTTGCGCGAATCTTGCGGTCTTCTTCTGGGCTCAGCTGTCTCCCCATTGGCCAGTGGAGCTGAGCCCCGCCTCTTTTCCGGCATTTTCACTCCAGGCAGAATGGCGGTTCCTGCCAGAGACCACACACCCAGGGCTCGAGGCGCCATCTTTGTTTTCATGGCCGCGGGCACTTCAGGGAGGCTGTGGACTGACTGCCACCCCTTTGCGCGGTCATCGCCTGTACGGTGCCAGTGCTGGACCCCTGCCGCTGTCCACAAGCACTCGCCGCGCTCATGCTTCCAGCCGCGGCTGCGCCAGGGGTCCGGAGCCGGCACCCACAGCGTGCCTCTGCCTGCAAGCCCTTTTTGCTTATCTTGATTTCTAAAATTGAAATTCTAAGTATTCAACTTCATTATTAGTTTTGAATAGTGACTTCTGAAAAAAAGCTGCTCGATTTGTGAGAAGAAATATCATATTAGGCATCATTCTAGGTGAATCATTAGAGAAAATTCTGCACAGAATATAGAGCTCATTAGTCCGTAGATCTATGCCTCAATTTTGGTGGTTTAGGACTACTGTTTTAACTAGGGGAGCACTCAACAGTGATGAGAAGACTGAACAGAATTTAAACAACAGGGAAACAGTTTATTTGTCTGAGACTCAACCAGGGGAAGCAAACAGTTTATGGGAGTCTCAGACTTAACACAAAATTACACTCGACAAAGCCACGCAGAAGGGAAAAGGGAAAAGAAAAGGGAATAAACAAGCTGCTTTTCAAAGGCCAGGCAGTCTGGCCAAGGAGAAGCAGGGGGAAGGGAAAGCCACTCTTCTTTTCTCTCTTTGCCTCTTTTTGATGGTAATGACTCTCAGATTTTGAAGTCTCTGCAAAACACAAAAAGTGAAAAGTACCCCTCCGGACCCAGGGAAGCTACTCGGGGGAAGCTTTCTACATGCAATTGTGTTGGCTTGGCTCTGGTGCCAATGGAGGTGGGCGGAGTCAAGCTGGAGGGCCTGGAAGGCAGGAGGAGAGGGGCCGTGCTGCTGCTCCCCAGCTCGCAGGAAGCCGAAGAGAGGGAGCTTCTGTTTTTCAGGCTTTTTAAGCCCTCCAAGTCCCGCACGAATCTTGCTGTCTTCTTCCTGGCTTCACCTCTTCGGATTGGCCAGCGATCTGGGCTCCACCCCTCTTTCCGAGATCTTTGGTTCTAGCAAAATGGCAGTTCCTGCCAAAAACCAGGAGCCTGCCGCTTGCTGGCGCCATGGTTTTTTATCAGCCGTGGGCTGGCTGCCGCCTCCTCAAGGCATCCGCCGTCCACAGGAACCCCAAAAAGGGGTCCCTGAGGCCAACGGGACCACAGGAGCTGCCCAGAGCAGCTGCCGTGCCCACACCGCCACGCAGGGCCCACCCTCAGGGCCACTGGGACAGCAGGACCCCCCCGCCAGGCTCTTTCATAGCAGCGTGGGGGGCCGGTGCAGCTGCTGCCAACCGCCAGCCACCAGCCACAGTGGCAGGGCACCCAAGCCAGCCACTGCCTGGGGAGGGGGCAGGGTGCGGCGCTGTGACCGTCTCTCCCTGGCGCCATGCCCATGCCCCAGGCAGCAGCAGCACCGATCCAAGCCCCCGGCCGGCGCCTCCCACCCACAGCCGCTGTGAAGGGAACCTGCATCTTTGCCACCACACGCACGGCCGAGCTGGGTCCACGCACATTAGACCCACCACACGTGCCAATCATGGATGCAGCTGCCAGCAGCGGCACCGCTCTTTTCTCTTTCTGCTCCTCCTCTGTGGAAAACTTGGGGAAAGCTGCTGGACCCCGTGCAGCACTGCGTCTGCCGGCACCTGCCGCCTGTCACTCCTGTTTCAGTGAGTTCTTGCTAAGAGAAACTGTGGGGGAACAGCTGAGGTGACCCTGCTGCTTCCCCCAAGTGAGAGAGAGAGAGTGGGCATCCCCTCCCCTCATCTCCAGCCAGCCCGAATGGCAAGGTGGGGGGGAATAGTGAAGGAAGGCTGTAAGGAGACAGCTGCAGTGGCTCTCACTGCCTCTCCAGAGCAAGAAACCAAGCAGGAGGGGAAAGAGAGACTGGGCAAAACCACGGGGCTGCCGCAGCCCACTCGCCCCAACCCAGGGGCAAAAAATGCAGGTGAGGAGCCTAAGCTTTTAAGGGAAAAAAACGGGATTTACAGAACCAGGGAGCCAGCGAACAGTTTAAAACGAAACACCCCCTTTCCTCCCCCCTCCCTCTAAGAACCCCCAATACACTCCCTCCAGAAGACCCAGCACCGCCCCCCCTCCCTCCCCCAAACCTCCACATAAAGGCACAGAAATAATGTTAAGAATGGGAACTGACTGAGTCCTTTAAATTAATATTGTCAAGATAGAGCTGGATTTGATTTTGAATATAACTATTTTACCATCATAATCTTACTAGCAGTAACAAGAACAAGGAGTCTCACTAAATAATAGATATTTTTTCACTACTTTTTCTTCCTACTTAAAGGACTGGGTGTGTGTGAATATTGGCAATATAGATGATAGTAGGGTATATATAGTAAGTAAATAAATTAAACAGTGTCTACTATTGGCCCTTCCATAAAGAGTTCCTGGGCACTATTTGGAAGAATGAATGCGATTTATGGTCCGGGGATGATTGCTGCTAATTTTGCTCAGTTTTCCGTCATCTTTATTGTGCACGCCCCTTAGAAGATAAAAAGTGGTTCAAACCACCACACTCTCTTGAGGTCATAAAATATACAGAACAGAAACAGAAACTACAAAGCGGTATATAATATGTGACGTATTTAAAGCCTAGAAAAGATCCTTCATTTAGGATTTTTTCCTTTTCATACATGGATGAGTATGTGGTATTGTTTTGCTACCTTCCCTTAGCTCTTCACATCTGTCCTCTGACATCCAGCCTTTCCCTTCCCTGACCCAGTCCCCTTGCTGTGTCCTCCAGCACATGTGTAGGATGTGTACAAAGGTAACCATTAATTATAATATCTTGTCTATATGCTTATAAGTACACATAGAAGTACAACCCATTACACTGCTGACTACTTACTTCAATACATTGGCTTATTATCTTCTTCCTTCTTGTGTTGATAAAGAAGGTAACAGGGGTCACCAATCTAAATTTTGAGCATGTAGACCCTGGGTTTTCCTCTGGCAGACATTATAAACTTCTCCCTTCGTGATTATTTTCTATCTTTTTTATGGTCCTAGAGCACTGCACATCAGTTCCACTGATTATAAATTACAGAACTGGGAGAGATCTGATGAAAATACCCACCTTTATGTGGCCCAGAATTTTGTCTCTCTGAGAAAACACAGATATTTCATTGCTAACGGATGCAGCTCAAACTACAGACAAACAACGGCACATAGCATGTGGTTGTATACACATTATATGTACACAATAACATATATCCTGTAGTATCACAATTATTCAGCTTTCACTTTTACATCACAAGAAAACCTTTGATGAACTCTCCAGAAGTTGCAACACTTTGCTGTGGAGCTGTCTGGAATACTCAAGCGGCAAAAAGCGAGGCCCATGACAGCAAAATGAGTCACAATAATGAATGACATTTGCAGAATTCTTTTCCTCTGTGCCAGAACTCCTAAATGCATCACTACCAGCATACTGGTACTCCTTGAAAGTCACTTGTGCTGGTGGAAATGGTACAGAAAGAATATCAGCTTCTGCTTTTAGCTGAAAACTAATATTTAGATTCCCTATTTGGATGTCATTTCACAGCTACAGGTTTCAATTTCCACATATGAAAAATAAGGAGATGTGGTAATAGCTTTCAGTGTCTCCTAAAAGTTCCTGAATGTTGTCTGTTTTCTATGTTTCTGTGTTCCTTTTAGTTCTTTTTTTATATATTTTTATAAGCTTGCTTTTATCTTACTAATTCTTTACATCAAAAAGTTGGCACTTTTCTGAGTTATTTGTCCAGATCTTCTTTATTATAAGCAATCAGGGACAGGCATATCTAGAGGACTGTGTGGGTCTGTGTCATAGATATATGTATACGTATATGTATATATCTTTGGATGCATTAAACTGTTCTTTGAAAAACCTTTTTTCTTTCCATTGGCTGAGGAGGATGCCTAAAAAGGCAAGCTCAAACTAGATGCCTGTATGTTTGATGGCTAAAGTCAGATGAGAAAAATCCCACTCCTGACTGCAGCGTAACATCAAGATCTTCACAGAACACAGAGAAACAAGGTCTTGGCACCCAACCTGGAAACTGAACTCAAAGTGATGGACATGCAACAGAAGTGAGGGTGCCCCAGGAAGGAATAGTTATGGAAATAACAGTACACTATTACTCATTTTAGGAATTTGTCTGGTTAGGTGTGCTGTTTTATTTAAATGACGTGTATATGCATTTACTTAATGGCCTTCATTTATACATTTATACGTGTCATGTCAGTGCTACAACACAAATGGATTTAATTTTAAAACCTAAAGCCCAAGTAGCATACCGCACCTTTGCTGGATGCCATTGGGTGTCAAAATGGAAAAGATCCATTTGTGCCCCTTCCAAGGAAAAAGAATACACATGTATCTATGCACTCTGAGCTCTACACACAGCTGCACAATGTTTTATGAGACGTTACAGTGGCTTCCCCTAGGCTTTCCGATGTAAATCTACAAACAATCAAACCCTTCTTCCCCTACATCCCATTCTCTCAATCGAATGCCTGAGAAAAGACATTTTTAAGCCTACTCTGTCCTTTGAACACTCTTGGTCTCCAGATTAGAAGTGATCTCAGTATTTACAGGAGAGCATGGTCTTGTGTACTTCAGCTTTGAGTAGAAGGAAGCCGAAATTCTTAGCTTTGCATCAACAATTTCTCTCAATAAAGTCTAAATCAATCTTGGAAGGGAGAAATAAGTATGCTTCACTGAACAGAAAAGCATGAGCTGACATTTAAAAACTGCACGTGGCTCTCCCAGCCACCCAAGAGAGAAATGATTCTGCATTAACAGAAGAAAAATGAAGCCCTGAAAACTGATATTAACACATTTACACCAGGTTATCTGCAACACAGTATAAAGCCCTGGCACTCTCCTTTAATATATTCTAACTTCTTCACACTGTGCAATTTTCTAAATAGTTCCAGGTCAATAAAATAGATAACTTTTTTTTTTTTTTTTAATTTTTACTAAGAAAATGCAAATTTGTCTCACAAAAATATTTCCCAATTATTGCTGATTCAGGAGAATGTATTATTTTGGTTTTTAAATCTAACAACTTAATTTTAATATTTTCAAAATGAAAGCTTTTTATTCCAAACTATGTTTCATTTTGATAAATGGCTTTAGCTAAAAAAAAAAAAAAAAAAAAAAAAAAGAAAAGAAAAAAAGAAAACAGAGACAGGAGCAAAACATTAAGTTAAACACATGTAATTTTGCAGTTCACCAAAAAATTAAAAAAGAAATATCTCTAACTAAGTCAACATAAAGTGACCTCAAATTTCTTATTTTTTAAACTATCAGAAAATGAAAAAAAGATCAGAAAATATCTCAGCTACCTCAAACCTGATCCCACATCTTGCATGCAAAGATATTTCCAGAAAATGACCATGAAGCTGCCAGTAGAATATTTTCAACACTGAAGATCAGGATGCACTAGAAATTAAACTAGTCACCATCAGGACTGCTTTGACCCCTCTTTCAGAATAACATGTCCGCATTAATGCCAAAGCTAATGTAATAATACAGTATTTATTTTATTTGTTGTCATCTAGGAAATCAATAAGGGACTCATCCTAGTTATAGCTTCAGGAATTAGAAATCAGGCAGACTGAACAATCAGTCTTTCAGCTATTACACAGTACCCTGGACTCTTATTGATAGTCTGGAATTTCAAAAAAAACTTGGACAGAAAGTATGCAAATTCCAACATAACATCTTATTCTATCAGATGCCTCTGAAAATTCAAGCCTTACTGTTCTTATACAGTCATTCGCACTTTCACTCAGCAGAATACACAGAAATACACTTCTAGGTGGAAATCCTTTGCTGTTGACCCTTCTCTTGGAAAATGACAGGGAAAGGAAAAAGAACTGTGAGTGACATTCCCTTAGTACAACCTCATTTAGCACAGTTTGTACATAAAATTTGAAACACACACAAAGCCCTGCTCTACGAGTGTTCAGCAGGGTTACTCTAAGGGATGTACGGTCACTCTTTTCAAGTGTTACACTGGAAACAATTTGTCTCTTGGCAGATGTTGCATACTTATTACTAAACAAAACTAAATTTAAATCCTCAGCCATAACGTCTTGGTCATACCTTCCTCTGTTTGAACTCCATTTAAAAAACTCTTGCCCTCACACTTGGCTGTACTAAATCCATATATGATCTTTACTTCTTCCTTGTTATTAGTTCACAGGGAACACTCTAGTAGCAGTTATATGCAGTTATCCGTTACCTAAAAGAATTTTGTGCCAACTCAGAGTTCTGTTAATTGATTTACACGATGTTTACGCAAGGATTTTCATGCAACTGGCTTATAAGGGCCATGTAATTTGCCTCTTCTGAACTGCTTCACAGAGCCAGTATTCATCACCAACTCAGACTTTTCAATATGCAACAGGTGAGTCAGTTCATAGGTGGCTTGGGAATAAACAGAACGAGATGGACAAGTTGGAACATTTAAAAAAGAGAACTAGGCAAGCAGAGCTGGTGCAATCAATCAAAAAAGTGATTCTTAAATGAATAGTTTCAGAGGGAGGTGACGACAAATGGACAGAAATGTTATGTACACATCTTAGACTAATACCTGCCTGGTGGTATATGGTGCAACTGGAAATTTTGGAAAGAAATATCTACCCACCTAACCAGCAAGAGCAGCATTTCCTAAACAGATAAGAGACCATGGCAGCTCTCCACATTTGCTCATAAACACAAGTATATCCAAACAGAGCAGGAGAGAAGAAAGTATCTTGTTATTATATCATACACATAGGCTTCAATTCACACTGGCTATTCTAACAAACATTCCTTCTCAAACAGTTACAGAGTCGCAGTGGCACTTCACAGCTCAGGAGCCCGCACCATCCTTTAGTGATGGCAGACTGCCAAGATTTGTGTCCAAATGAGCGTGCTCAACATCACTCAATATCTCAGAGTCCTTCTGGGGAAGCTGAGACCTCCTACACTGACAGGGTTGGGGATTTTTTTTTCCCTGCTTCTTGTAATTTTCTTTCGTTTGGTTGTTTTTTTTCCTAGATTAATGCTGAAGCAATCCCAGTGGATCTGGAAGTACATGCAAAAGGAGACTAAATTCGATCCAGGTCTCAGAAGGGTGAAATAAAGGTTTAACCATACCTGTCAGACATGACTCCACTGATGATGTAGATGCTGGAAGAGGACTGTGAGGAATTATGCAGTGTTACCTCTGCTTTTGATCATAAAATAACTTGTAAGGCAGAGTGCTTGAGACATAAGAAATGTTCTCGTTAATAATGGATGAGTTTTAGCAGTGGGGGAAAAAATAATTTTCAAAATTTAATTTTCAACACTGTGCAACACCTTGAAAATGTTTTGGGCAAAAAAGGCAGGTGCTGTGCAGTTCCCGAATTCTATCAGAGGTTCAGTTTCTTTGGCTGGTAGAATAGAAAATGCTACCAGCATGTTAGAGTAAATAAGAACAGCTCTAGTCAAACTGTTTAATGCAGTAATCAGGAAAAAGACAGAATACATGTGAACTTCTCAGTGTCTCATTTGAAGAATCTCTAGGCATGAATTAAGGAAAGTGTTTTTTTTGTTTGTTTGGGGTTTTTTGTATTTATTTTTTTTTTAATACTCTTCAGAAAATAGGGCTGTTTTGCTCTGAGTGCTTTTCAGAGACATGCCAGGATGCAGTTGCTATATATCGGTATTTAATGCAAGTAAATGGGATATACACGAAAGAAAAAAATTCCACAGTCATTTTACATGTCAAGATTAGGAAAACGATGGATGTCTTGCAGAAGTTATTGCAAAAATGTTGTGATAATGAGGAAGTCATGCAGAGCTCTCAAATCTCATTCTAAAGCTACAAATAAAACCGTTTTTTCCAAAACATGCTCTAGCTTCCACATGCACATGCAAGGTACTACTCCGCTGATGTCAAAGGAATTATTTTTGCTGAATTATACAGGTAAAAATAAAAGTCAAACCTGGCCAAAAGCATACTCACAGAACCAGATTCACCAATATGCTCCAGTGGCTTTATATTACCTCAACGATACCAAACCACTATAAAACTTGATTAACTAATTTGAGGCTGCTGTGTGTCACTAGAGAAGTACAGAGCAGCTGGAACATATATGGGAAATCTATACTGCAGTGTTTTAGCATTCCTACCATCTCACTTTTCTGACTTTCTTGTCAAAGATTAGTACTAATTCTAGATGTAGTGAAAACACATGGAAAAAAAGTCCTGGAAAAAAGAAAAACCAAGCATTAAACCTTAACCCAAACAGGCAATAATTTCTGTTTTTTAAGTTAGTATGGAAGCAAACCTCCACTTCTGTGGGATTTAAACTCACTACAACCAGATTTCTTTGAAGGAAGAGTGCAATATTGAGTTGGCTTTTATTAGCACCATGCCATGCTCCATAACTCTGAAACTAAGAGCTTTTGAGAAGCGATACATGGAATCTAGATAGGCTGAGAACTGGTTAACTTATTGAAACAATTTCTAAAGATTTGGTGGTGAATGGAGTTGCATCCATTTGCTGGCCAGTCATTAGCAGTGTCCTCCAGGGACCAGCATAGGGCCAAATCCTGCTTAACCTTTATTGATGATCTGGATAAGAGTATTAAGTCCACCATTAGCAAATTTGCAGATGACATCAAGTTGGAAGGGAGTGTTGATCTGTTAGAGGGTAGGAGGGCTCTTCGGAGGGACCTTGACAGGGTGGAGAGATGGGCAGAATCCAGTGGCATGAAGTTTAACAAGTCTGAGTGCCAGGTGTTACACTTTGTCCACAGCAGCACCTTGCAGAGCTACAGGATGGGGACTGAATGGCTGGAAAGTGGTCAAGCAGAAAAGCACTTGGGAATACTGGCTGATAGGAAATTTAACGGGAGCCAGCAGTGTGCCCATGTGGCCAAGAAGGCCAGTGGCATTGTGGCCTGTATCAGCAATAGTGTGGCCAGTAGGACCAGGAAAGTGATTCTTCCCCTGTACTCAGTACTGGTGAGGCAGTTCTGTGCCTCTTAGTTTGAGAAAGGTATTGAGCCACTTGATTGTGTCCAGAGAAGGGCAGTGAGGATGGTGAAGGGGACTAGAGCATAAGCCCTACGAAGAACAATTGAGGGAGCTGGGTTTGTTTATCCTGGTGAAGAGAAGGCTCAGGGGAGACCTTATCATTCTCTACAACTTCCTGAAAGGAGGTTGTATCCAGGTGGGGGTTGGGCTCTTCCCCCAGACAACCAGTGACAGGACGAGAGGACACAGTCTCAAGCTGTGTCAGTGAAAGTTTAGGCTGGATGTTGGGAAAAACTTTTTCACAGAAAGAGTGATTTCCCATTGGAATGGGCTACCCAAGGATGTGGTCGACTCACTGTCCCTGGTATGTTAAGAAGAAGCTGGATGAGATACTTGTTGCCATGGTTTAGTGGATGGGATGTTAGGTAATAAGTTAAACTCAATTATCTTAGTGTTTTTTTCCAACCTTATTGGTTCTATGATTCTGTGATTCACAATCAAAAAAAAATCTGTAGGAATAAACTCAGTTAACTGATACCAGCTCAGTTAATTTACAGGATTGTTTCTGCTGGTAAAGGAAGATGTTTATTACAGTGGACCCGGTTTCTCACTCAAACAGGAGACTGACAAAGTAACTTCTGGGTTATTCATGGTTAATTATATCTCAGAGTTACTACTTGAGAGAAGGGAACCTTCTAGATCTTCCTAAATGGATGAAGCTGTACTTCGTTTTCAAAAAGCTATTTAAATGTTATCAAATTAAAATGTACAGACATGCTTCTTATTTCATAGGTGTAATATCAAGTATATATATCACCATGAAAAATCTTATGTTTATTTCAAGCTTTCTTTCTAGTATGCATTTACTTCCTTAGTTTTGTCACAGTTAAGATTTGTGCTCATTTCTAAATTTACTGGGAAAATGCCTGTACCAACCCACTCAGAGAGGCAGACATTTTTGTTTCAGTTGAAGTATCTTTCCTATAGAGTCTGCAGGTTTTCTCACTAGTTAAACTATGACAGGTAAAAATTTACATCCCACTTAAAAATCTTCACTGTCAGTCCTACGACTTCAATATTTCAAAGTCAGTTCTGATAGTGTTCTGTTAACTTTCACAAATCAGCCACAAACCTGGCTGCTGACTAATTCTGGCTTATGAAACATATTGTGAAACTTCGGTCTTTAAACCTTGATTGAAGCCTTGGAGAAAAAATGATTCCACATAAGTTAAACTAATTCTTATAAGACATGTGACCAGACCTGGCTGCTAGTAAGAATTTCTTCAGTAATGTACAATTTTTCGTATATACAGAACAGAAGAGAATTATTCATCCTTTGTCTCTGGCTACATCTTTGCTTGCAATCTTCTTCAAAGCTAGGTACCGTAAGTCTAACAACTAAGGATTACTTGGCAGTAACTGATGCTTTTCTCAAAATTTTTTGGAAAACTGTCATTCTAGGCACAACTGAACTGACCTTTGTTTCCTTTCCTGGTCTGTTAAACCTACAATTTATGGAATACATAGTGTAAAAAACTATTATTTTCAGCTGTGTGATATGTGTGATATGGTGAAAATAATTTCCCTTCATTCTATTTCTTTTTTTTTTTTTTTTTTTAAGGGTGCTGCCAACATTCTATCAGCCTCCTAATGCATTTTCCAGGGCCAAAAATTATAATATTTATCTTGTAGTTGTAGATAAGTCTCTGTGAGTTGAGTGATATAGTAGATAGTCAACATTCTGTCAGTCCTTACTCAGGAGAATAGCAGTAAAAGCCTTCTTGAAGTGGTAGTGGTTAAAAATATATGGACTTCAAGTTCTGGCAATACAGAGATTAGTTTCTAAGTAAAACCTGAGTATGGGATTCAGAATTTGTTTTAATAATGCTTAATACTTGAGGCATTCTTTTTATTTTCTACACACATAAAATTTGGCAGGAAGTAGTAAATATACTTTGTTTGACATCTGTTGACCTCATTTAATAATTATTAATTCTTCTATCACGACTTCATTAGGATCACAGTTCATGTTGATGCCCTCTGGTAGTGGATTAACGCCTAGGGTCATTATCTCTGATCACAAGAAATTTAATTCTTTTTTGCCTTATCCTCATAAATAAACATCAATTTTATGTATGTCTCCAATCAGAGATTAGACAGTTTCTGAAATAAGGATGCTAAATTCAACCTGAGAATGAAGGAAGAGTGTTTGCTGTAAGTAGAATATTAATGAATGATTTTTCAGATTCTCAACCAAACTGAAAGTCAAATTTGAACATTGTTTGGAACATGCAAAATGTAGAACTAGTTTGGCTTCCATTGAGACTGGAAAGCTTGAAAACAGTTTTGTCTCTTCTTAATCTGCTATTTCTGTTTTGAAGAGGAGAGGAGAAGAGGGGAGAATAAACCTGATGTAACACTACAGAATGAATGGTGGGAAAAATTAAACCTGAAGCACCTTCAGAACACTCCTCACTAAGACAGTGTTCTTGAAACCAGGCAAAACACTTCACCTGTGACAAAAGTATGCATATCAAGGTGAATAAATGAGCTTTGCTCTACAGAACTTTAGGGAAATGAAATATAGAACACTCTTAGATCTCATCTTCTCTTTTGTTCTCATGTGTTGTCTCATGATAATGTGATAAGTGAGCTTTAAAGATTTATCTCTTTGTCTGACAAAGAAGTACACTTCTAACTGTAGAAAAGAAGATAGGTTCAGCTTACCTGTAAGCTTCAGTAGTAGCTCATTGTTACTGGACTAAAAGCTCCTGTCCAGATCATTATTTATCAGCTGTCAGAAGGGCTGTCATGCTAATTTTTCCATTTCAGAATAGACATTATATTTCCTTAGTGATGTAATGGAATTATTACCGTTTGATGGTATGAACACTTTATACACTTAAATATCTCAAAGGAGAAAGTTCCTCACTGGAGTTTATGGATTCCATTTTATTTCTGCCTTTGGGTTCTGAAAAATGGAATAGAGGAGGACAATTCTGGGGATAAAGGAAAAAGGAATTGGAGCCATTTCCCCTTCTGGGTCAAAGAGAAATCTCCAGATTTACTGTGGCAAAGCAGAAAAGGTCCAGCTCACCAGTCATGGAGAGATTTCTTGTGGCCACAGCAGGGATAAGGCACCTTTTAGAATCACTAATGCCAACTTCAGAGTCTGGCTTGTGTGAACTGTGGCAATGTTAGAAGGCCACATTCTGAAGTTGGGTGGTTAGCATTTTCTCAATAACTTTTGCTACTTTGAGTTAATATTCACCTTCAGATATAAAGACTTTTCTGCATTTTTTTTCTTCATTCTCACCTTTTCTCAACATTTTTAGCAAATCTACCTAAAGTCTATTTTAATGGTTTATATAAGAAATACATAAATACATATTCCAAACATAATTCATAAAATAAATGTCATAATTATGATTCCTAGAAAAGTAAAATACAGTGTGCTTTAAATTTCTTTTCCTTGGAAATTCCCAGTGCTCTAATGCATTGAAGGAATCAGACCTTTCTGAGACTTATATTCTAACATAAAAGTTATTCCTGTTATCTGAAAGTATCTATATACATGTCTTCACAGTGGCTTAGCTCAGACTTCCAGATAGTTCAGAAAAAAAATTCTTGCAACACTTTTTGGAAGTGAAATTAAAAAAAAACCAGTTCCAGTATCGAGATGAAAGCCTGGAATTATGGACTTCATTAGGTATCTTTATTCTTTGGAGGTCTTGTTTCTTGAATAGTGCCAATTACTCCTTTCACTTATATTTTCATTGCATAATAGTAGTCAGGCACTAATTTAGAAAATGATAAACTCTCCTCTGGTGTTCCAGATGAGGAAAGGATGCAGAAGCACAGTTTCCTGCATAAATTAATGTGGTTGACTCCATGTAGCTCTGCTGACCTATGACTCTCCCATCAGTTCCATCTCTGGTTGGGACATGTCATCATTATAGTTGTTGGTGTCTTAAATTCCAAATTAAGGAGATATATCTGACAGAATCAATTGTCCCACATGGCCCCCCCCTCAAAACCCCCCAAAACCCACAACATAACCACTACACTTTGAAAGTGATTGCAATGTATTTTGTAACAATGCTGTTTAAATAAATAATTTTTCTGTCTGTAAGAAGGGGGAAATTGAGAACAGAAAATCTAAACTATCCATCTTGCTGTCCTAGAAAAATGTCATATTCTGAGTCCCACATGTCATCAGGTTAGTGGCACTAGCTGTTTCCAGTTCTAGGAGCTTTACAAGCCCAGAGATGTCTTTTGATTTTCTGTGCAAACATATGGGAAAGTTAAACAGAAAGTTAAACAAATTTTAGAATGACCAGAGGATCAGTATCATCAATATTTTTCATTGTCATAGCTCCTGCTTTTTAGAACCTTTTTGTTATGACTGCACAAAACCCGAAACCAAACCATATTTCTTTAATATATTTAGATCAGAACTCCTTGCAGCCTAAGAATACACAGTGACTTTAAAATACACACAAACTGGAGGTAAATAATTTAATGCATATTTTACAAGGACAATGGTAATAGTTTGATTTCAACCAAAAAAAGACAGAGAAGTTAAATGTTACTTAAAAGAAATACACGAACAAGAAGCCTTAGTTTCCTTAAATCTTCCTACATAAAAATTTGTCCTCATTAACAGTGACTTTCCAAACAAGAGACATTTATATGAGTGAATGTTACAAAAGCTAAGCACATTTACAGATGTTAATGTCCTGATTTATTGTATCTTTAGAGAAAGAACCTTTTCAGGTTACAAAAATGATGTCGCTTTCATTTATATTAAAATATAACTTCTCTGTGGTCATTAAGCGAATTATATTACCTGAGGTAAAGTGTAGTCAAAGATCTACACATAAATAAATCCAGATACATTTCAAACACTTGTGATATTTAACACTTACAGAGCTTATGATTGCAGAACTACATAAAAATCTTTATATAAAAATATAGATTATAAAAATCTATACTAAAAATAAATAAAAATCTTTAGGGGTTACATTAGTTAGTAGTGTTCTTTCACTCATCATCTATTTTTTATTTCAAACATCTGCTTGGAAATAAAAAAGGTTTTCTTATTTCCTGGGACATATTTGGCTCTACAGGAACATTGTTCATTTTATTTAAGTAATGTTTAAGTTCAATCAAGTTTTTAATTCCAGAAAAATTACAGCCATTCATCTTGAATGACTTGCTACTCTAATTTATATATTTTAAAATGTCATTAATCAAAAAGAATAACATAATAACTGTTGTTGGATTACACAGCATTACTCTTTCGCTTTCTCCCTTGATTAGTGCTCTCGCATTTATTCAGTGGCTTGGCCTTGCTCATTTGAGCCTTGGTACAATAATAATAACAAATGAACCCTATTACTCTTACTGTTTGCTTACTTCTGTTCTAATGTTAGGTACTCTCCAGTTCATCTTGTAAATTACAGCTAGCATAAGTGAGAAATACCTCTATATGAATAAAAGAAAATGAGCTTTTTATGAACTTTACAAGAAGCATTCTTTATAATATAAATCTAAGGGTTTTGAGAGGAAGAAATTTGCACTTACACCGATGAATGCAAAAATTACATACCTTATTTTACTTACAAATATGAACTAGTAAAATTCATGGATGCTGTTTTACAGTCATGCCGGTTTTTCCAGATGTGGCTTCATAACTCTCCAAAGACTATCATAGCTGTAAGATTTATGGGAAATAATTTATTAATCACATTTTTTTAACTTTGGAAATCTGTTTAGTAAGATGAAAGGGAGCTTTAAAATTAGTCATTTTAACCAAATGTGGATGGCATTAAGCTATCAGGTTACTCCTTTTGTTCAAATTATTTTTAATGACTTTATTTGTTTTATAGCCTCCACAAGTCAGCAAGACTCTAACATTTTGAAAACTAGCAAAAAAACTTCTTCTAATGTACTAAATTAAATATGCTATGCTATTGTTATAGCTCATTTAGGATATGTAAGTTACTTAAATTTATTTTTACAAGATTTCACGGAGACAAAGGTTATAAAAATTATGATTCATGACTTTAGCCCAGCTTCCTCTATGAAAGTTCATAAGTGGATCACATGCATAAAACACTGCAAGGCCCAGATACTGATTTAAATTCTGTATTTTACAACCCAATTTATACTTGCTCTCATGCTGTTATTTCTTCTGCCACCCCTCCCCTCACCCCTCGTACCCTCTTTTTCTTTCTTTTCCTTTTCTTTCTTTTTCTATTTTCTTTTTCCTTCTTTTTCTTTTTTCTTTTTCTTTTTCTTTTTCTTTTTCTTTTTCTTTTTCTTTTTCTTTTTCTTTTTCTTTTTCTTTTTCTTTTTCTTTTTCTTTTTCTTTTTCTTTTTCTTTTTCTTTTTCTTTCTTTTTCTTTTTTTCTTTTTCTTTTTCTTTTTCTTTTTCTCTTTTTCTTTTTCTTTTTCTTTTTCTTTTTCTTTTTCTTTTTCTTTTTCTTTTTCTTTTTCTTTTTCTTTTTTCTTTTTCTTTTTCTTTTTCTTTTTCTTTTTCTTTTTCTTTTTCTTTTTCTTTTTCTTTTTCTCCTTTTTCTTTTTCTTTTTCTCCTTTTTCTTTTTCTTTTTCTCCTTTTTCTTTTTCTCCTTTTTCTTTTCCTTTACCAAACTAGTTTCCTTTAGGAGAGTGAATAAATATAAATAATTTTACAATTTTAAAAACTGATATATTGTATTTTAAAACATTGTTATGATTTTGTAAAATTCTGTCAATTTCTTTTCCCCCCATCATTAGAAAGACTGGAGTGATATCTAAAAAATTAAGACATCAATATGCATTTTTAATCTTTCATATGGTTTTATTTTTCATTTCCAACTGATGCAGAAAGAGCTGGAAGGCAGTTCACAATATCTGACAAGTTTGCACAAAGCTTTATATGCTCAGTGAAGGCCTCCTCACTGTTGGTACAAAGAATATTGGAAAGATAATTTCTTGGATTTCTCTACAAAAAATAAGATTTTATTTTCTGTTCCTTGACAAATAGTTCAGTAATTAAAATTTACTAGTAGAAGAGAGATTGTAGTATGAAAAGATATGTTTGTCTTAATAGTGGGAGTATATTGCAGATGATTCAAACTGTGATTGTGCTCTAATAATTTGAACCCCACAGCTCTTTAGAAACCTTAAATATCACAACTCTACTACTTATATATGGTTTCTATTTCATAGCTTCTTTTATGCTGTCCTGAGGACTAGAAAAACGTTTTTCCAATGAATTCTGGCATATTTACATATTATGTAATTCAATGAGGGAAGAGAGCAACTACTAACTTCAGAAAGGTCTTCAAGGCTGATCTTACTGAACTTTAACACCTAAAAAGTCTACTCTCCATTAGGGAACTTTGTCCCTTCATGAAAGAATGGAAAAAATGAACATTTCTAGAGTATGGCTCATCCACTGGTGAATAACTGTCGGAAAGTGCATTTTTCTCCCAATTCACTCAGGCAAACTTTCCTCGTAAAACCTGTGAAATGTTTGTGCATCTCAGTGTCATTGATTTTTATGCAAAATGAATCAGGCTTAATAAAAATCTTAAAGGTTTCTGTTGCAAAGTTTCACGTGTATTTTTATTTATTTATTTCCAGTCAATTGTGTTAATAATTTATTGGAACTGAATCGCTAGGACTTCATTTTGCATTCAGAATGATTACTAACTGTCCCTTAAGAAGACACTACTATTATCTTGCATGAGATACACGGGCAAGCACTGTAATAGCTATTACAAAAGGTTTGTTCATAATGCTCATCAGTTATTTGTCAAATTTCTTCCAAAAAGCAAATTGCCAAAAACAGAGCTTGATGCAAAAATGTTACACTCTTAAAAACCAAGGTACAACCATAAAGTCTAGCTCTGACAGATGTGTAGTATAACATATGTAATGAAATCTGCAGTGAACTTTAAATTTCTTTCCTTGCTAACCAAAATTTCTAAATTATGAGTTGTTTGGCTATTACAAAAAACACCCATGGATTAGACTTCTCTAACAAAAGAACGATTGTAGCCCAGTTCAAATTATTTTGGAACCATCCCAGGTTGAAGAGAGCAATTCACAACTCTCAGGATAGCATAAATGAGAAAAAGGCAGAGATATTCTTTTAACAATCATGTTGGAACATGATCAAGCAAATTCTGCATAATCTCAAAAATTCCTGACAGGGATACCTGGGAAAATGTTCATAAGATAGCCAATTATAAAACCCCAAAAAAATCCATTCTCTTAACTGATCAACAGCTGTACTTTGGTGGTTTTTTTTTTTTTTTTCACATTGCAGCTGTATAAAAAAAGCATACAGAAATATTACAAGATGTCATTAAAGAGAATTAAAATGTCTTTGACTAATGTCTCACTTAAGAAGCTTATCAGCAGAAGAGAATAGGACATCATGATAGTTTCTAGCCTCCGAAATAATCTTCTTTCTTTGCTGTAGGATCCTGCCAAGGTCTTACAACATTTTAGCATTCCTAATCTCTGCTCCAGCCAAGATCAGTACTTCAGTTGTTCTCTTTACATTCAAGGGCATAACATGAACTGCCATTAAAAACTATCATACCAAACAGAGTAAAAAAACAGGCATAGTCTGAAGTGCCTTTTTCCATGAAGTCCAGGACATCCTTTATAAGAATATGAAACACATGAACTCCAAGATAGATGTAAAACGTTTATTGCAAAAAAAGATTTGAACAGCAGAGTTCCTCTGGTTCTCACCTTTGTTTGTTATTGCAACTCACAATAAATGAATATTTCTTTCTTACTGTCAACAGTTTACTATTCTTAGTTTGGATGTGCCTATCTTTCAGCACTGACTGAAAAGATGACCAGTTCAATTATATACCTGTTAGATAGATACTCTGTAGATAGCCAACTTCAGAAACAGTAAAACACTTCCTTTTATTTCATAAAACAAATTACTCAGGTGCTACAGAGAGTTTTAGTGGAACTTATGAGACTTTCTCCCTCTCACTTCCCTCTGCCAGCCCTCACTATAGTTTTCTATTTGCTAAAGGATGGATCCTACTCATGTCCTCCTCCTTAGTCTTTGTCCCATGCCAGGATCTGCTCTGACTCAAGAAAAGGAAGGTGTAATGTGCAGGGTTTTCAGCACAGTGTCATCTGCCTCAAGCCAAAGTAGCTGATAGTGACTTCCAAAGTTCAAGGTTATGATTCTACCACCCTCACAGGGGTTTCAGATTGTCTACATGCCATTCCACATGACTCTTTAAAGGAAGGGGCATAAAGTTTGGAGGAGATGCATCCACTCCCTTACACAGAAAGAGAGAAGCATGGTGCTTATGGGGCCATTTATCTACTCTTATCACTGACTGTTACAATGCAGGCAGGACAACGTGACTGGAGACTCGTCTCTGTTCCGTGGTGGACACTAAACCCCATCAGCTCTCTGGAACTTGCTGCCTAGAAGGAGCCAGATCAGAAATGCAGCTGTGGTGTGCAGGGGACCTCCAGGAAAATGAGGAGTTAATTTGCAGATTTATAATTCAACTCCATTTTGCTAACTCATACCATTTAAGGTTTTTATGTTCTAGGAGATGAATATTCAGGTTTTTGTATTTTTCTTCAGTTTCACACAGTTATTTAATTCAGATGGCATTTTTTATTTCTCTTTGAATGGCAAACAAGATAGCAACACCATGGAAATTCTGATGTCTCCATTGCTTTTTCTAGATACCCTCAGGAGGGAGAAGAATCACAGTATTTATTGGATAAAAACAGCAGTTCTCAAAAACCCCTTTCTTAGTACAAATGTCTACCTCATGGCTTCAGACAGCCAAATAAAGCTATGTACCGAGAGTTGTTTATCATTAGAAAATTCACAGTCAGGTACATGAAGTGATACCACATTTCTTTTTTAATGTTCAGATGATAATTAAAAGGATTACTCAACGAATTATATGCTCCGATTTCTTGAAATTGACAGATGAGTAGAAGTAATAAACTCATTGCTGTACTCTGCTGATTTTGCTGCTTGCAGACAGACATGAAAGACTCAAACAATGGGAGAGGACCATCTTAACTTACACATTTTATTCAACCAAAGGGAACAATTTTTCTCTTTTCTGGGAACAGAATGCACAATGTCTTTTACAGTAACTTTGTACATATGTTCGTTGTGGCTTACAGTGGCAGGTGACTTCTCATATTTATACCATCATTTCATCATAAATTTTCTATGAATCATGGAATGTTTTCACTTGAAAGATTCACAGGATCAACATCTGTTGTATAGAGTGAATGACACAGATGAAGAAGACTTAATAGAGATAGTTTAATGTTACTGAAAGATCAGAGATTACAGAGAAAGTCTGTATGGACAATCTGAAGCCATTTAGATGTCTTCCACAGCTTCTTCCCAACCTTTCTGTTCTATCTGTCTCATCTCACACTGCCCATGCAAATTTTCCTTTTGCTTCTCTTGTACTTTTAAATGAGGGCACAAAAATAGTGTTTGCTATAGGAAATGATTGAGTCGTTGTTTTACATAGCCAATAAAAAACCACTTTCCAGAAAAATGCTTCATTGCACTTATTTATTATCAAAGTACATGAACTTGGTATTAGTTATGAACGAATATATTTTTGTTATCTCTAAGGTCCATTCTGTACATTTGCAGAGTTATTTGCAAACATTTTACTGTATTAAAAACAGTGAAGCTAAATAAATTGTGGGAGAGAAAAAAAAAAAAAGATGGTGGGTTTTCTTTATTTTCCAGATTAGAGAAATATATGAGGCATAAATCATAAATCACTTATTAAAGGTAACATAGGAAACCTATACCAGAAAAAGGAATTGCAATTTGTATCTAGAAACCCTACTAGTAGTACATGTCTTGTGTCTTGTCTCTAAAATTAGCCCATCATCACATTGTATTTTCTTTGTTAAATCTTATCTGATAGTTTTGCCAATTATTTGACTATGGCTTGGGAGATTTCTGAGGTACAATGTATATATTTGTGTCTTTATGTGTTATGGTGTTTTTGTTGGGTTTTTTGTTCTGTTTTTTGCTTTTTTTTTTTTTTT
>VXBA01000062.1:308002-324133 GCA_013399895.1 Serilophus lunatus
AAAGGCATAGAGTGGCAGTGAAAGAAGTAATTTTCCACTTCACATCTTCCAATTATGTATAATCCCTTTTGCATGTCATCTTGTTTACATTTGCAGGTAGAATAGGTCTCAGCAATAGCATGTGTGCATGCAGAAATTCTAAGCCTTTGGAGCACTATTTAACCTATGTTTTTTTTTAGTCTGACATTTAAAAATTGCAAAAGGTTTCAGTGCTATTCAATACTATTATTAATTAATTCCCTCACCATTTCTGTGTTTGTCAGGCTGTCTTGGCCCACCTGACGCACCCAGAGACACTCCCAGTGAATCTGTCCACCCTTGGATCTGGTCCCACAGGGACTCGCATAGGCTTTATACTCACTGAACTAAAACACTCCAATTATTTTTTATCTCAAAGTCAAGAATTGCTTTCTGAAATGAAATCTGAAGAGTATGTCTTCCTTGTAAAATTAATTCATGTAATCAGCACTAACATCTCTGTGGCTAGGTTAGCTTAGCCAGCAATAAAATAAAATTGTAACCGAGTAATTGAGTCCTTCTTGGGGCTGCACTCATTCACAAACAAAATTCGGAGTCACTTGTCCTGAAGCCACCTGAGGTACTCACAATTTCACAACAAACTGAGGCACTAGACTCTTTTCTGGTATCTTCCCACAATTACTTTATGGTCTCCAGAAAAGCATTATCCAGTTGAGGGATCTGCCCTCATCATACAATGAGGATTGGATCCAGAGGTTGCCCAGGCAAAGGCAATGCAAAACTGAGCTTTATTTCCTTTGCTAGCTGCCTCACACTGAACACACCATCAGAATTCAGTACAGTGACTTTATGTTAAAAACAGAAGTCAGATGTAATATCCAAGTGCACTCCATATTGAAGGCATATGAGATGCATATACATGGATTCATGGTTTTAGCCATGTGCAGATATATATTTCTGTGTACCCTCAGGTGTAGACTGCTACAGAAACCCAGAACTGAGTTCCCATGAAGAGCTGTGTTCAGGCATCAGGTTTCCAGGAGTTGTCCAAGAAATATGTTTGGGTAGAAAACAGAGCTATTCATTCAGGCTGAAACCTTCATAATTTGGGATGAAGAGAAGAATGCTTCATAATTTTTTTTGTTTTTGAAGATGGATATTAATAACAAATTTGTACTATATTGTTCAAATACTGCCTTCCTTTGATGAAGTGAATATTTTTGAATGACAGTAAATATATACCCCTTCCAGACTTAGAAGAGTAGCAGCAAGAGCACACATCTGTTCCTAAATTTTAATAGAAACTGAGTTTCTTTATATTCCTTTCAGCAATGTAAAATGAAAATGATATATATCTTTGCAGAACCCAGGTTTGTATATGCTGCTTCTCAATATTGCTGCTTATATCAATGTCTGACTGGGATTGTGCTGATTTCAGGCTCTGTACAGGACTTATTCTATATCAGCATACTCAAAAGGGCTAGGTCATGACATTAAATAACTAGCACACCTCTTGGCACAGTTTTGATCCGAAGTAATACTCTTCCAGAAAATATCTGGACACAGTTTTCAACTTTTAGCTGACTCAAACCCAACAGCCTGTTTGGAGGGATTCACATGATTTTGGAAATTAAATAGTTCAACTGGCTTATCGTGACCTCACTCACGTCAATAGGTAACAGACAGAGCAGAGTCCTGGTATAAATGTAGCCCTAGAGTTCTGTTTTGTGGCTAAAACAACATGGTGTTAATAACAACTCAGTGTTTTCTCAATACAATTTCTATGTTAATAACAGATATTCTAGTATTCTAGTTTCCAGTTTTTACGTCAGCCCAGCACTTTCCATCCTTTGCATTAGCACAGTGGAAAACATTTTTTAAAAGTTTGATTTCCCTTCTGTGGATAGGCACACCATCACTTTCATCTTTTTCGAAGATGGATGTAGCCAGTAAAACAAATGAAAAATGAAGTGAATTTTATTCAGTGTGACTACATGACAGATGAATAAAACAACTATGTCTCTTAGTCAATAAGAAAAAACAGAGACTAACCAAAGGTTATGGCATAAATTTATCTTTTGGGATGAAATGCAACCAGATCCTACCCATTTCAACTTTAAAGTCTTCCTGAACCTATAAGGACACAGGTCTGAACACATCTCCACCTCTAATTCTCATATCTCTTGATTTTCCGCATTTTAGAAAGTGAAAATAAAAGAAACAAAACTCAGCATGATAAGAATTTCAAATTTGTTATAAAAACTACATATATTCCATAGCATAGCTAATGATTCTTTAAAAATATAAGGTACAATACTTTATACTTCAAGCAGACAATCCTTTCATACGTATTTCTTGATAAAAAACATCTATACAGTTAAATGATGATCATGACATCTATCCTAGGAGTGAAGTCTGCGTTTCTTATTCTGCTTGTGGAAAAAAATGGTTTTTAAAACTTCATAATTAACATACACCTTTTCTGAGCGCAATATCAAAAAAAAATATATGAAAGATATAGAATTGGACAATGGTCAAAACTGACTGCTGTGTTTCTAGGATCTTTCAGTGAGGTTTTTCTATTTTGATACTCTTACTAATGTGCAAGGTGAACTAACAAAGTCCTTTGATAAGGATGGTGAATGTTGGTTTTTTGAATAATGCTGTTTGCAATTCCAGTTACCTACAAAATAGGTGCTACACAGTCTTCTCCCAGAGGACAATCCCTGAAATCAGGACAATGACTCTATTCACAGAGAATAAAAATATCGAAAGCTGCTCATGAAGCTGGAGAGTTTTCTTACACAGCTATGGAAAAAGATGTGAACTTTACCTAATACAACTTTGCCAACAGTTGTCTCAGTAATATAAAATTTTTATGGGATAGTGTAATTTTATTTGGAGGAGAAAGCAGGGTTTCACTGCAACAATGCATAATGAAGCCTTCCTGATATTGCAAGCTGGAATGAGATTCAGATAACTTAATGAAATAGTCTGAAAGTATAATTCTAGTCTTAAGCAGTCTCAAGACGTATGCATAGTGACCTTTTAATTAGTGAAGGAAGAGGTGCTAGTACCTCTGGAAAGCAATTCCTAAGACCTAAGCCCGATGTGACACAAATTACTTTGTCTGTCTCCACTGATAACAAAGGGAGTGCAGGCAAGTTGTTTTGTCTGAACTGTCCAAGTCTGAAACGGTCAGACTTACACAAGAACAGAGCAGCATGTATTGAGTCCAACCAAAAGTCCAGATGTAGTGTGTTAGGAAGCAGTTTTGTCTTTTGGGTGGGGGGAGGAGTGTTTGCCTTTTAAACTTGTTTTTTTCGTGGTTTTTTTTCTGAGAAGGGAAGCAGATGAGGAGAGCAAAGCTCCATCCCCAGGGCTGTGCAAGGGCCAGGCTCATTCTCATAGGCCTCCCCCACCCCGGGCCACGTGGAACTGGCCTGGCCTGGGCCAACTGGAGCCAGGTGGGTATAGGATGTTTGTGGAGTCTCACAGTGCGTCCCAGTGTAGACCCGTGGTGGTGGGTGCAGCCCTCAGGCAGTGTCCCCAGCCCCTGGGCATCTGCAGCACTGGCAGGGCAGCAGTGGCAGCCCCTCTTGTCTCAGCAGGAGCAGCCACGTGGACATTTTGGCAGGAAACGCCATATTGGCCACTTGGCAAGATCTGGTCAAGAGGGGTGGCAACCCCACACCATTGTCCAGTGGGGAAGCAGCACGCTTGGGAGGCTGCCCTGAGAAAACACGAGAATCAGCAGCCCATAAAAGCCAGAAGCACCTAAGTCCTCTCTCTTTCAGCTTCATTTGGTGCTGAGAAGCATGGCTGCTCCTTCCCAGGTCCCCAGCCACGTGGCATCATTGCAGCTCACTTTCCCTCATCTCCCTTGACATGGGTAGCAGTGCAGTGTCACCAGAGCTCAGGCAGTGCCAGGGGAGGAACCACATGATGACAGGAATTGTGGTATCTTCTACCCTTTGGGTTCCCCTCAGGGTTCCTTTCATTGCCCTTCTTTTTCAAAGGCTCCTAGACTTCTAGACCAGGACCATCCATGAGGCAGCCTTCCCTCCTTCTCTTAGTCCTTAGCCCAGCAGCTAGCTCAGAGGAGCAGTTTGGGTTTTTTCCTTTTCTTGCAAATATTGTGAGGTTGCTGTCTTTGTAACTAGTTTGTGTCTTTGTGGGGTTCCATAGCTTATATAGCCCCTAGATAAAGAAATTGTTTGCTGTTGTTTCCTATTAAGTCTCTCATTACTTTTATGGCCTCCTATGGTCCAAACCAGGACACCAGATAATTTATTTTCCTGTGTTCAACAATAGACTGAGTGAATTCATAGTGAATGTACAAACAAAGCAAATATCTGCAAACTTGTCTCTTTATTTCCTTTTAGTTACTGCTGTTGGGATGCTTTTTTAGTACACAGTTGTTCCTTTACTAGGAGGGAAATCTGATCTTCCGAGAGTTTCTTAGAAATGTTCAAAGTTAGTTTCCAGGGCTAATCCAGTTTTGAGTATGTAATGGGTTAACCTTGGCTGGCCGCCAGGTGCCCACAGTCTCTTTAACCCCTTTTTCCCCCTGAAAGTCAGGCAGGGGGAGAAGAATACGATGGCAAACGGTGGGTTGAGATAAGGCAGTTTACTAAAGCAAAAATTAAAGCAAAGCAAAGCGAAACCCGCGCAAAAGCAAAACNGCTCAGCAGGAGCCAAAACACTGGCGTATTATCAGCACCACGCCAGCCACCAATGCACAGCACAGCACTGTGAGAGCTGCTGTATGGGAAATGGGCTCCATCTCAGACAGACCCAATACAGAGTATTAAAGCTGGAAAAGGTTAGATGCAAACACAATCATCTTCCTGAATGATGGGAGGGTTAGATGCAGAACTTGTTGCTTTTATTATTCCTCAAGTCATTCAAGCAATGTTCATTTCCCTGTTAGAACAGCCTGCCATCAGCCTCTATGGTCAGCATCATCGTGCAGCACAGCAGTTCTGTGCCACAGGGAGGCAGTGCTCAATCTTGTGGATTCACCACAGACTTTTTTTAGTTTTCTTGTTCCAACCCCCCCCCCCCCCCCGCCCCCCCCCCAAACCAATTAAATTCATATAAAACTGATGGGCAAGGAGTATTAGAGCTCTAAAGTCAAATACCTGAAGTTTGGAAAAATTCAAATTAAGCATTCCCCACACCACATGAAATGGATACTTTATACCGGAGGCTGACTGCTGCAATGCACCAAAAGGTTCTAAACTGAGACACAGACAACTCTGGGAAGAGAATGATGATGCAACACTCCCTGAGTTTCACAAAAGCTGAACCTTTCATCCTAAAGAGTGTTCAAAGCAGTACATAATGTATGTGCATTTATTTGTGCATTATGAACCCTTTTATACATTCAGTCAATCCCCTCTTGCCCATATTCTCATCGATAAGCCTTCTGATAGAGATGAAGCCCAGGGAAAGCTGTGTGCATGTAAAAGACAAACCTATAATGTAAGTTGTAATGTAATGTAAAGTTTGACAACTTTAACTGCAGTGGGAGTGACTTGTGACTGGCATTTGGAAGTCAATGCAGAAATCTCAACAATCTCTATGAGGCTGCCATTTGCTCCAATTGCCATTAAACACTCGATCCCCAGTGAAACACTATTCACTGCACAGGACAAAGCTTTTAAGATTCGGGTAAAATCTACAAGCATTATTCCTAAAAGGCAAAGGTATTTTGATTAAATTCCCCAAGGAAATGCTTTCTTTTCTGTAGGCAATGTAGCACAATGAAATTATCCTGTATAGGTTTTAGCCTTAAATATATATTCTCTTCTGTTCTCTCATTCTTATTTGCTAGTGAATTCATAGAGAGAATATAAAGAACTGCAAATGTAACTTCTTCTTGAAATTAATCCACCATTATTTCAGTAAATTGTAGTTCTGACCAACAAACATGAGAAAGCAATTTGGAGTTTTATCCACTCCTCATCTTATCTCTCAGGTTAGAGAGACAAGGCAAAATCCAAAAGCACTTAAATCCTCAACTGAGACATCTCCACGGTCTTGAAGAAGTACTGTGGAAAATCCAACAAGTGTGAGTGACAAACATTATTCCAACATAGCGGCTTTTCTAAATAGCAAAAGGTCTGTTAAAAGGCATTGGTCACTTCTATCTGCAGCTAGCTAGTATTGCTTCCAGACAGCCAAAGAGCACACTGATCAGTCACCTTAGTACCTTTATTTCATCACAGTGTAGATCTCGACAGTAATAACCTGAGAGATAAAAAAGACAATACTTCCTAAATTGTCCTCACTGGATCTACATCAATTCTATCTTCCCAGAAACCCTAGCAGCAGAGAGCTTTTTCCCAGCAGATGATAAAACAAAGAATTGCTTTTTTTCCCTAAATCCCTCTGCTGCTAAAATTAATCTATAAACCATACATGTAAAAAATGCTTTCTAAAACAGGACCCATGCTAAAGTGAATTTTTGAGGACAACATCTCAGTTGCACATTTAAACTTAGTTAACCTAAAGATTTCATGAAAGTAATTTTCTGAGTACTGTCAGGACCTAAGCTGAGACCCTTTTAGAAATTTAGTTTTATGAGGATTTTAGGAATTTGTGATATGCATGATATAAGGACTTTTGCTAAGATTATGCAAGTCACTTTCGGAATAAGACTAAAACATAGCCCAAAGCTCCCTACCTCCTTATTTACAGAGCTCCTGTTATTGTATTTAGGTTTTGATACATTTTCCTTCTCATAGCAGCTAATTTTAAACGTCCAGTCTTAGATCTGGCTCTATGTGTGTACATGCTGCCATCATGCATTCCAGGTTACTCTCAGAAATTAGAGTATTTTTCCTCAGCATTTCTCAGTGTTGGGGTGTCAGACATTACTTCTGTCTGCATTAATCCCATTACTAAACACCTGCAGACATGCAATAACACTTTCTGTGCCGGGTCCCTTAAAAATGGTTTAATAGGAGAATGTAATCTGCTGTCTTGGTATCAGGAGTCACATTACACGCTTGACAACTCCTGAGCTGAAAAATAACAACTAGTGTTCTAATTTAAAGCAAGAATGTTTCAGGGCATATTAAAGAGACAAAATAACATTCTTGTTATTTTTACTGTTGTGGAGTCCATTAAATATTTTGAACTTTTAGTTAGTTTTCTTAAAAGCCAATTTCAGTGCTCAAATATTTACACTATAGCATGATAGAAATGGTCTTCTTATTACAACTTTCAAAAGATCCATTAAAGAGAGAACTATTTCAAGCAATAATTCTGTTCTTAGGGATTTATCTGGTAATCACCAAAATGCACTTCAAAGTGGAATTTTAAACTATGAAATAGTTGCTCTTTTTAAACTTTTCTCCAAAGATGTGTGCTCTTTCTATCTCTGTTTTTAAAGTGGTTGCACTCCTCAGAGCTGAAATAAAACCTGTTTTAAGAAGGGGAGACTTTTCAAGGCACACATGTTAGCTGGGTGCCAAATAATAATACAATAGAATGGAACAGAGATTTCGGAATATGGGTGAGCTGCAGATTGCACCATAAGTTTTTGTACAGCCGTGGGCAGGTTGTTTCATCCTTTTGTGGCATAGTTTTATTTATAAAATACATGAAGCATAGGAATGTTAGTAGAAATAGCAAAAAAATTAAGACATTCCTAGAAAAACTCTTTGTGAGTACCAAATTTCCAACATGAAATTGTCTCCTTTACTAAACTAAACTTCTCATCTTTTTTTTCTGTAAGACTATTTATAGATATACTAAAATGTCATTTAATTTCATCATGGTCCATTAGCCTCAATTAAAAGTGCAGGAATCGTAGCAGTTCAAAATTATTTAAAGAAATACAACAATACCAAGCATAAATTTGAATGAAATTCTCTATAATAATCTGTAAGGTTGTTACCCTGTTTACCTTGGCAAGGAATATGCAGCAGTGATAGCATGTGCTCCATTCAGGAAGAGAAATTGAATTTGACCAGAGTCACCTGCAGTTCTATGAACTGCAGTCACTGCTGAGGGATATACATTATGTCCTGAGGGGTCTTTTCCACAGATGTTGACAAGATAGCAAGAGAACACTAGCCAACAAAGATCATTTCAAGGCTACAACACCATGTACTGACCCCTTGCAGCTAACTTTCAGTCCGCCATCCCATATGCAATCTTCAGCCCCCTACTTCAATCAGGCTACAGTAATAGTAGTAGTCACACAAAAAGGTAACTGCTGTCATACTAATAAATTTTGAAAATTTAAATGCTCAGGATAAAGTTTTAATTAAAATGCACACTGTCTGACTTGTCCGTTGCCAGAAGAAGGCTTTTCTCACAGAAGGACAGCAACCCATTGGGGTTGACAATACATTTTAATTTTCAGGTGCCGGCACATGTTAATGAACTAATAACTGTACCTGTTTTACATATATAACTAAATCGTTCAAACTCCACCTAATCATGAAATGACATCAACGGAAATTTTGTAATATGGTGCCTAAGAAGGGAAAAGACAAGCTGCACACATCTGCAGATAATCCAGAGAGCAAGAGAGTCTCCTTTTCCTAAATATTTAGCTGACAAGTGCATATACTTATGAATAAACCATGTCCATATTATTTCACAAAACCAAGAATTAGTTCTAGTCAACCATTATTATATGCAGTTTAATAAACACTCAGAATTGGAATAATATTGATGACGCACTGATTTTTTTTTTTTGTCTCATACGCTCCCAGTAAATACGTACATAAAAGAAAAACTGTGAGGTAGTATAGCCAGGACAGATGATTCTGACTCAAATTGGCCAAAGGGATATTCCACAAAGTAGAATGTCATGCCCACTATGCAAACTGGGGGAGTTTGGTGCTGATTTGGGTATGCAGGTTTTTCTGCAGAAGACAGCTTAAAAATTCTATAGTTTGTCTTTAAAAAATCAGAATTTTTTACTACATATACATTTACTTATTATACAGCTTTTTCCTACTGAGAATTTTTTCTGTGATTGCAAATAGTTACCATTTGCAACGTCTGCTTTTTGTGCAAAAAATGAACTGCAAGTTAGTGAGAGTTTCCCAAGGAAATTAATATTATTTCTAAATGCAACAAGTCCTTGGAAACCCCCATTCATAATTCACTTAACAGAAGACAATTATATTTTGCTTCTTTGATAGTTCTTCAGAAAAACTGTACTACTTCACTGCATTTTGAAAACAAGAATCAGCAACACATAAGAAAGTCCATTGTTTAAAGACATGCATTTGAAGAAAACCAGGAAGAGAGCCTTTAAAGAGACAGACAGCCCTTTGAACTGTACAGAGACTTTGATCTGTATGGTCTGCATCAGTGGGCTGAGGCCAATCGGATGATGTTCAATAAGACAATGTGCTGGGTGCTGCACTTTGGCCACAAGAACTCCAGGGAGCGCTAGAGGCTGGGGACAGAGTGGCTAGAAAGTGGTGCTGTTCGTCACGCAGCTGAACACAAGCCAGCGGTGTGCCCAGGTGGTCAAGAAGGCACCATGGTTAGTATCAAAAATAGTGTGGTCAGCAGGAGCAGGGAAGTGATTGTTCCCGTGCACTCAGCAATGTTGAGGCCACGCCTGTGGCTGGTTCTGGGCTTCCCACAGCAACATAAAAGACCTTGAAGTGCTGGAGTGTGTCTACAGAAGGGCAATGAATCTGATGAAGTGTCTAGAGAGTAAGTCTTATGAGGAACAATGGAGGGAGGAGGGGCCTTTTAGCTTGGAGAGAAGGACCCTCAGGGGTGGATTTTTTTGCTCTCTACAACTATCTGAAAGATTGTAGGAAGGTGGAGGTCAGCCTGGTAACAAGTGACAGAATGAGGAGAAATGGCCTTGAGCTGTACCAGGAAAAGTCCAGGTTGGACATCAGAAAGAATTTCTTCACTGAAAAGCTGCTTAAGCATTGGAATAGGCTGCCCAAAGAAGTGGTGGAATCACCATCACTGAAGGTGTTCAAGAAAGACTGGATGTGGCACACTTTGCTGTGTTCCAGTTGACAAGATGATTTAAGTCAAAGGTTGGACTCAGTGATCTTGGAGATTTTTTCCAACTTTAATAATTTAATAATTAAAATAGCCTGATAAATTCAGATGCAACTCCATTACAGCTAAAATCAAAAATCTCATTTTCAGAGGACATAGAATGTCTAGGATAAAAACCAAAACTGACACAGAAAAAAAAATCTAATGCACACTACTGTATATTCATTATTTTATTTGTAGGTATTGCAGTCAAAAATATCGTCAAATATGGCTAAGCCTCAGTCAGTGATTAAGAAAAGCAGAAATAGCTTTGACTATCTAACCTCTATTGAACTCCAAGAAAATAAGAGATGATATAGTCTTTTAATCACACGATTATAGAGGGATGTTGCCTGAAACCCTGTCTTTCCATGTAGTTATGTTCTTACAGTGTTCTCTATATATGTATATATAAAAATATAAATGTAAATATATATCAAATATATATATGTATATACATATATATGTATACATGTCATGTCCCCGGGCTTTGGCCTTCTGCAAAGATGCATACTGTTAGAAGATTAGTTGCTAAACATTTCAAAAGGTATGAACGTTGACGGGATTAGAACTTCAGGTCACGCATCCGGGTGCATTGTACCTGAAAACAGATATAGATAGATTTGGATGTTTTATGTGAATTGTACTATGGATATGCAATGCATACATCTTAGTTAGCCAATGCTTCATCTTTCCCTTGCTGTGGTTTAAGTGCATCTCTCAACTAAGTACCACAGAGCAACTCACTCACCTTCCCTGGTAGAATGCAGGGAGAGAATCAGAAGAATAAAAATTATGGGGTGAGATAAAGACAGTCTAGTAGGTAATGGAAAAAGAAAAATAGGACAAAGAATTCATTCACCACTTCCTGATGGGAAGCCAGGTGTTCAGCCACTTCCAGGAAAGTTGGACTCCATCGTGTTTAATGCTGACTTGAGAAACATCACTCAGAATTTCCCTCTGCTTCCTCTTTCTTCCTCTGGCTTTGTGTGCTGAGCATGATGCCTTCTGGTACAGAACATACATTGGCTAAGTTGGAATCAACTCTCCCAACTCTCTCTATCCCAACTTCTCATGCACCCCCAGTCCCTTTGTCAGTGTGGCAGTATGAGAGGGCAGAAAAGAACTGCAAGCACTGCTCAGCAATAACAAAAACACCTCTACAATACCAACTTCGATTTTCAGCACAAATCCAGAGCATAGCCCACAACTAGGGAGAAAATTAACTTTAATCCAGAACCCTCTTATTTCAAAGGGCAGATTAAAGCACAGTGTTGTGACCTTAATTAAAGATCTAATTATTGTTTTTTTCATATACTGCTATGTTGTATTATGAATATTTCTAATGATATAATTCCTCCACTGAAGATGAGGACTTAATAGCCAAATGGAAAACTGAAGCACAAACAAAATAAAGTCCAGAAGTTTTCTACCTGATCTGCATCTGCAATGAAAAGAAAAACTTTATTTATCTGATTGTTTGAGGGATTTTTTTGGATCAGATGATTCGACATTGTGCAATGCTTTTGCCTGTGAAAGCACAAGTCCTGTGTGCACTTAGAGATCCCATGTATGAAGTGTAGTAGAGGTAATTTGCTTGTTACAAAGCAAAAAGATTATGCTGTTTCTGTAGAATCACACAAAAGGTTGGTATGGTTTACATTGAGTCCAATCATTCAACCATCATTTTGTCATCTCAGCTATGAAGCTTCCTTCTCTCCTTTGTATTATATAGATTTACAATGAACTTTAAAGCTTCAGTGGAAACTGGAAGATTTTATTGTATTTTCGTGTATGTTGGTGTCGACTATTTTTAGTTAATAATAATGCTCAAAAACCCATAAGATAATTTCCAGATATAATGATGATGACTGCATCTGAAAATAGGACCAGCAATTTTTAGGTTTAGCCGTTTGAATTAGGAGAAGGTATACCAATACCTGACAGCAGTCCAATAGTCCTTCCTCTTCTTTTTCTTTATGGAAAATCAGTTTTTGTTTTACACATGGTGTGCATAAGCAAGGTGGTAGTAGCTGAAGTGGAGAGAGTACTTGAAAAATACATTCCCTGTTGTGAAGTTAATGCCATCTTCTACCCCAAAGCAAATGGGAAACAAACATTATGTGGTTTGTTCAGTTTAGTTGACTGGTAATAAAGTGAGAAAATTTCCCAAGTGCTCTGTAGCAAAAACATTTTTATGTACACAGACCAGGAAAATGGAGAAGCTCTGAAAAATTAAAACATACTTGATTCTGCTGGGTGCACTGGATTTATGCAAATTGGCTGATACTAGGTCTCATGAGATATTTGAGCAAACTCAGCAGAGATCAGCTATCTCTAGGCAAGTGGAAACTGTGATATCATTTTATTGACTTGCATTGAGCAGATTTTTCATCAGCAAAAACATATCACTGATGTTAAAAGAAACAAAACAACCTCAAACCCACTCCTTGCAGAGGAAAGGAACATTTTGCTCACGACATGAGGTGTAGCCTGTTGCTTTTTCCTTGCCATTTTATCTAGTTTCAATTCTATTTCTACTAAACAAATAGACTCCCATTAGCTGTACTTAGTTATAACTACATTGTATGTTCTATGCTTCATTGTGCATCTTTTAGGTAAACTGGAAATAGCCTTGTACAAACCCTGATTAAATATAATGTTAAATCTTTGCATCAGCTTCAAAGGTCATTTTGGATCAGTACCTTGCAAATTTAAATGTATTATCCTTTATAGTGGAAATGGAAATTTTTTATTTCAACCTATCCTGAAATTATTTGTATTTTTTCTGTTTTATCTTTCATCTTATTTATTTTATTAAACTAATTACCAATTAAAAGAGTGCTGGAGGAAAAGCTAAGAACACAATTATAATTTAAAACTCATTATTTCTTTCAGAAAATTGTTGGTTAATCTGTGCTCTACTGTATAAGAATCTTCCATTATTATTCTGAGATTTAGTCTGTGAAGAGTGGTTCTGTTTACATTGGTGAAATTCAGATTCTGAATGGTTGTTTCCCTTGCAATGAACTTTACTCTCTTGTCATCTTCATTGATTGTTGAAAAATTAACCAAAACAAAATAAAAACTAAATATATATTGATTTGCCTCCTAGTAGCCAAGTCAAACAAACAAAAGTCATTTTAAAAGAATTGCTAGTCATATCATTATTTTTGTTGCTCAGGGTATCCACAGCAGGATGTATTCTTCCTGCTGCATGATCCATCCCAACCTACCTGAGCCTTAACATTTCAATGAAGCTAGAGCGGATAAGACAAAAAAACTTGTAAAACTCATGGTACAGGACAAAAGGTTTCTTACCCTGAAGCACTGTAATTTTTGATTCCTTAGCCCAGCTGATGCTAAAAAAGAGAGCAGCCTATGCTGGCAAACCTACATCAAGCTCTGAACTTGCTGGGTTGCTTTGATAGTGTTGTACTTCAATGCTGTGAAAGAAACGTTTCAAAAGATGTTCTGTTTTACAGAAGGGTCTATCTTTGGACAACAGCATTGCTAATTTTTTGAAGCCATTCAATTTGGTTTTTCTAAAAATCAATCTTCTTTAGCTGCCTGGAGGTCTGTAGCTTATAAAATACCTACTTGAAACAGGTCAGTGACATGAAAGAGCTGTTTGTGATTTATATTAAGATGTTTCTCCTTGCTCCTCAGAAAAAGAATCCCTCAAAGATTGCACTGATGGTATGTTGGTCCTTTGCACCTTACAGCAGATCAATAAACCAGAGAAACCTCTGAAAAGACAACACTGAAGTAAACCACAGCATAAAGATTCTCTGAGAGCCTTGTATTTCAGATTCTCCATCAATGAAAATGACACCTTTTCCAGGTTCATTAGATAGTTCTAGGAAAAGATCACAAAGAAATAAATTATTTTTATCAATTCCATCAGCTTTTCTTTTCCTCTCTGTGCTTTTAATGGGCTTTTTAAAGGTGATGCAGACTTTTTGTTGGTCAAACCCTTACCACATCTATTAAGTTCTATACTTATTTTTGTTTAAAGCTACTGCATAATATGATTTTATTTCACTTATTACTTCTTGAAACAATGTAGTAAAATGTATTAATTTAAATTACTGTAATCATAACACAGGCCAGATTTGATCAGTGAAGGCTTGCACTTGACTATTTTAACAAAATAATTCATATTCTTACAAGAAACCTGAAAGAATAAAATCCAAACACTCTTTAATATGAATTAAACATTTTAAATTGGCTTCACATCTGAAATGATGGATAAATGACCATCCCAAAGGATGAATTTGTAAACTGCTACGTGATATGCAAAGTCCAACACAGAATATTATATTTATTTTTGAGAAAGCAAGCAAAGGTTGGTATTGGAGGATAAGCATGAATTACTGAAGAATTTCAAATTAACATTTAGGTGCATTTATCCTGAAACCTGGCAAACTTTCTACCTTTTTTGAAGCTCATTACACTTGCATGCAGATGTGGTAGGTCAGAAGTACTTTTTTTCCTGATATATTGCTATGCTCTAAGCCCTTTATGTGATTATCTGCACTGTCTTCACAAGCAACTAAAGCTGTAGGAAACCGGAAATTATCATTTTAACAAATATTGATTATTGAGCTCCATATGGAAGTAATTTGGTGAAATTATGTATGATCTACAGGAAATTAGATTTTAAAAATTTGTTAAATGTGTTTTAATTATTTGAGCCTATATAAGTCTCATGGAGGAGAACAGGGCTTTCAAGATATCCATTAGGCTTATATACTAAAGATTGATTTCACCCCAGTTTACTTGTGTTGTGTTTCAGTTTGCATTCTTTTGAGATCTGGATATGGTGTTGACTTACAAATTTTGTTATCATTTGGATTCATACAAGCAACAGAATTTTTATATATGCTGGTAACAAAGCCACAGACTGGAAACATTACCTTTCTGAAAACTCATTTGCAGCTTAATCACAAATTTCATGAGATGCAGTGTGAGTTTCCTCTCTGCACATTATAGTAGTAGTTGATGGAGCAACCAAGCCTGGAAACCATTTCTAATCATGGGAAAAACAGGAAAGTGTCTGGGGCCAGTCAGTATGGATTTGCAATAAGAAGTAACGATTACCCAACTGCTTTTTAGAATTAGGTGACTGGTTGTACTGGCTTAACCTGGGCTGGATGCCAGGGGCCTACCACAGTCACTCTCTCACTCCCCCTCACCCAGCAATAGAGGAGAGAGATTATAATGAGAGGTTTTGTTAGTTGAGATAAAGACTATAACAGATTCTTTACTAATCATCATCACAGGCAAAACAAGACTCCATGTGGGAATAATAGTTAAATTTATTACTAACAACATCAGAGCTTAAGAGTGTTGACACTCCACAGCCTGAACATCCTGAAGCAGTAAGTGGCAGCTTTGCTTGGCACTGGCTTTGGGGCAAGCAGAAGAGGCAGCCTGGTGTGCTTCCCTGCTGCCAGGGAGCAGCTTAGTGCAGAGTGTCTGTGCAGGCTCGCTGTCGCCAGCAGACAGAGCGGTCCAAGGATACCGTTGACAGGCTTGCAGGACCCGTGGGAGACACAGTCCCCTGCCCCTCTCTGTGTGTTGACTAAATAGCAGAAGGAACAGCTTAGACCACACCTGTCACTTTTTGGACATGACCAAAGTTTGTGGGAAGAGTCTTCCACAGCTCTGTCTTGTAAAGAGCAGTTGTATCTCTGAAGGGCTGGAAGGCAGCTTCTAAGGGCCGCTCCTGAAAGCTTGAAATCCCTCTGAGAAGTCAGTTGCACGGTTCTGATCACAAAAGGGAAATGCTCACTGCCTTGTCATCAGACACTTCCCTGCCAACTCAAGGGGGATTTCATTGCCGGTTGTCCTAGGTTGAAGTATATTCTATTACCACCTCCGTTAGCTGTTGAAACAACTGGTGAAACAGTGTTCCTTGCCATTTCCCTCTGTATTATCATCTGTTAATGGGCCATCAATGCCTCGCCCCATGACTCAGAGATAGCTCCTTCCTGGACTATCTGCTGTTAATGGGCCCATCAGGCCTTATCACACGACTCACCATCCCATTGTGAGATGTTTTGCCCAGAGGGAGGAGCCAACATTTCCATCCTGGATATAAGCTGA
>VXBA01000062.1:325130-358421 GCA_013399895.1 Serilophus lunatus
CCCTGAGGGCAGCTTGGCCTGGCTTGGGTTTGCCTGAGCTTGCCTCTCCGCTAAAGGCAAAAGCAGCGATTCCTTCTGCTGGGGCAGAAGGTTGGGAGCCAGTGAATGACGAGACCTCAGGGAGCTCTTCTGCCCCCGCTCCTCTCTTGTTGTCATTTTTAGGACTGTTCTTGCTCATCTTCTGACTCGACCACTTGGTTTTCCTAAGTGGCCCTGCCACAGGTGCGACAGCAGAGGTTTTCCCCTTCCTTAGCTGTGAGGGATGTGATTCCTCAAGTCCCTGCATTCTTGGTTCTAACATGAGACGCTGTTCTTTAAAAACTTCCAGAGATTCTTTTGGCCAGCCGCTGAGAGGTAGAGGGGACCTCCACCCAGGTGGTGTTGTTGTTGTTCTCCAAGTGATCACAAAGGGCTCACGGCCACAGACAGTGGGGCTGTGTTTCAGATCTTTTGGTTAGCAGGATCTGTGCTTTGCTAATGAGCACCTTGCATTTTGTTTCTTTCAAGGGAGCATTGTGAACGTGGGTGAGCCAACCAAGAAATATACAGAATTTGAAGAACTTGGCCAAGGGTAAGTCCAATCCCAGCTCCTTCTACAAACTCCTGGGCCAGCTATTTTACCTGTTTCCTAGCAAGCATGAAGTCAGGCAAGCTCCAAACCTGTTCAGCTAGGGGAGAGTTTAGGCTCTTCTGCCTCTCTGAATTTGTAATTGTGCTCACAAACCCTTGTCCAAGACAACTTGGCGATTGCCATGCCTTGCCTGTAGCAAGGAGTGGGATCTGAAAGATCTCCCATGCTTCATGGGTTTTTTGTTTGCCTAAAAGAGCAACTTACCAGCAGACACCTAGCAGCTAACAGTTCTCAGGAGCAGTGGTAGCAGTTTTGAAGGCACACACAATCCCCCGTAGGTTTTGGCCTAAATTAATTTGGCATGCCTCTTGGAGATTTCCAGCGGCCCTTTGTCTTCCTCTTGGACCAAGTTTGGGAGCCTCTGTGTGCCAGAGGTCTGCGGGGCTGCTGGGCTATTGGCTGAAGAGTAGCCGAAGCCGGGTGCTCTAGAAACAGTCCAGGCAGCAGATATCTCTGCCGGGCACTAAACAGCTTCTCCTCTCTGCACTGCTGCTCTCTTTCTAGGGGGTTTGGAGCAGTTTACAAAGCCCTCGACGCTGGCACAGGACAGAAGGTAAATTGCTCACAGCCCCACCCCCGCCCCAGATTTGGCAGCTCCTGAGCTTTTTCCTCTCTGGTGGGAGCCATGCCAAGAGTACTTGGGGCAGACTTTTGTCCTTCTCCTGAGTGCTGCTGTGTAATAACAAGACAGTTTGGCACAGCTCAGCTCCACCACTGCAGAAGCACTCACTCCATGGTCATTGGGATTGCGTGCAATGAAGTGACTTGTCAAGTTAATGGACTTCATTGTCCTTTCAAGTGGCCATAAAGAAAATGAATCTTCAGAAGAAGATGTCTGAAGAATTGGCTGTCAATGAAGTCCTGGCCATGAGGGACAATAAGAACCCCAATATTGTGACGTACTTAGACAGGTTCTGGTATTTTCATGTCAATGTTCCTTTAGATGCTGCAAGCCAAAGGTGAAAACCCCCCTTTGGTCAGTGGCAGAAAGTTGAGCTTTTGATTATTTCTCTACTCCTCTCCAGTGGATGAGAGGAAATTGCACTGGCTCTGCATTCATCTTCTCTGGTATCTGTTGTTTGAGGAGCATTTCCAAAAGCCTCCCTCAGCCCTAGGGAAGCTGAGCTGCTTACACTCATCTCCATGCCACTGTTTTCTTTCTTCAGCTACCTGGTTGAGGCAGAACTCTGGCTGGTGATGGAGTACATGGATGGTGGCACATTATTCAATCTTGTCTGTGCTGTCTACATCGAGGAAGGACAGATGGCCACTGTCTCTCAGGAGGTAAGAGATCCTGCTTGTGCTTCCAATGGCTTGGGCAGTAGGGTCCTCATAAACGGGGGGGGAGGTGAGCAGGAGGCATTTCCTGTTCCAAGCTTTGTTTCCGTGTTGCTGTTGTGATACAGAGAGGAAAAAGCATCTGCAGTGAACTTCTTGCCAGTGCCCCTGCACTTCTTCAACTCTGTATATTCTGAAGTACTGTTGTCCTGCTCTCTCTCTCTCTGTCTCTCTGTCTCTCTGCGTCTGTCTCTCTTTAATTTCTAGTTGCTCTTCTCCACTTTGTCTCTCTAGACGCTTGCCTGGAGCCTGCCTGTACTGCACTCCTTTCCCATAAAAGCAAACTTGCAGAAAGGTGGCAGAATTTGAAACTGAGCTTCGAAGGATAGCATTCCATGTTGGGAATGGCGGCGAGTCTGTCAGCAGCCTGGCATTGATTGACCCTTCAAATAGTAAAGTCACTGTGAATCTCAGCATGCCGTTGGATAAGTGAAAGTACATGCACTGTGTGACAGAAAGACGTGTTTAAAAGAGCCCCTGCTGCTTGCAGGCTGTGGGGTGTTGATAATGCCTAAAGTAAACTTTGTAGCCAAAACATTGTAACTAGCCATGAGGAAGCCTTCTGGGTACTTTTTATAATCCTCCAATCCTAGCAGTAGAAAACAACATTTTGTCCAATGAGAGCACACTGCCTTCTGTAATAATATAAGACTAAATGCTAACAGCAATAAAGGAGCCATTTTGGCCATTTTTGTCCGGCAACATAGTATGTCGTGCTCGTCCCAGCTGCGAAGGATAGCATTCCACCCCAAATGGCACATGTTCTGAAAAAGGACTAATGTGCTCTTTGCCAGCCTGCAATCACAGCTAGCAAGAAAGTCTTTCTCATGCAGCCTGCCGCCTGAAGGGGATCCATGTGGTCCTGAAGGGAGGAGGGAGTTTTGATAAGCTAATATGCCTTCCTTTCCAGAGACAGGGCTCTGAGCAGAACAGGCTTCTTGACCCCATCACGTTTTGCCATTCCTCACAATTCCCTGAGAAATGGGTGAATCTTTCGGAGCCATTTCCTCTCTTGTGCAATCAAATCAGGCCCTGAATTTTTACCCTCGTCTTTCTCCCTTCTCCCTCAGTGCCTGCAGAGTCTGGCTTTCCACCATTCCAACCAGGTGATCCACAGAGACATCAAGAGTGGCAACGTTCTTCTGGGCCTGGATGGATCTGTCAAACTGGGTGGGTATTCTCGGTCGGGATCAGGGTTGCGGGCATGCGCTGTGGGGCTGCTTGGGAGTTGCCTGCCAGTTCCCCAACAGTGGTGCTTGTGGGAGCCCCCTGAGCTCTACTGCAAGCTGAGAGCACAGCTGCAATGTGCAGAGAGATGCAGAGAAGAAGGAGTTAAGAGTGGCTTTGGTTTGTGTGTGCGTCCCTTCCGAGGGAAGTTACAGCCTAAGGCTTGGAGTGGAAAGAAAGCTGCAGTGTGACACGTGAGGGTTTTTTGTCCATGGCCAATTCCATACTTCCCTGGCTCCATCCCTGAGGAAACAGAGGAACGGCTGTTTTTCCAGCCTGATTCAGCACGGCACTCTCAGACTTAAGAGTGGGGAATTCTTTAGCTTGGTTTTCTAGCTGAAGCTAGCATTAACCGTGTTCGTATTTGTGTTCCTCCTCAGCTGATTTTGGCATGTGTGCTCAGCTCACCTGTGAGCGCAGCAAACGCAGCTCGAGCATTGGCACTCCTAGCTGGATGGCACCCGGGGTGGTAGAAGGAAAGCCCTATGGTCCCAATGTGGACATCTGGTCCCTTGGGATCATGGGGCTGGAAATGGTGGAAGGAGAAGCTCCTTACCAGAAGGAAACTCATCTATGGGTGAGGAGGAGCTTAAAAAAATGGGGTTGGTGTAAGGGGTTGGTTGTGGATGGGAAAGGAGCAGGTAGAGCCTCCTCTTTTTTCCTTTTCTTTAGATATTTCATCTGATAAATACAAGGGGTGCCCCCAAACTGCAGGACCCCAAGCAACACTCGACCCTCTTGTGTGACTTTCTGCGCTGCTGCCTGCAGGTGAACGAGGACAGGCGCTGGTCCGCTGAGGAACTTCTGCAGGTAAAATGGGAAGAGGATGCAGGTGCAACAGCTGCCCCTGGTCAGGCCTTTGGTCTTGGGCATCATGTAGCACCTCCCTCCCATGAATCTCCGCTCTGGTTGCTTTTCGAGTGCAAAGTAAGTGGAGTCCAAGAAGGGTTTGAGTAGGAAGAGGCCTTGAAAGGTCATCTGAGCGGCTGCTCAGAGCTCTGTCTGACCTGACCTTGACTGTTTTCAGGAATGGGGCACTTCCCACCTCTCCGGGCAGCCTGCACCAATGTTTCAGTCCTCTCCTTGTGAACTCTACCTGAAACAGATCCAATTTCAATCCTCTCGAGTTTCAAATCCTTGCCCCTTGTCTTCTTGCCGTAGGCCCTGCTAAAAAATGTGTCCCCGTCTTTCTTAGGAGCCCCCTTGCAGTTTGGCAAGGTCTCCTTGGAGCCTGCTCTTCTCCAGGCTGAAAAAGCCCAGCTCTCGCAGCCTTTGCTCAGGAGAGAGGTGTTCCTGCTTCTGATGGGTTTTGCAGTTGTGTTTTGCCTTTTGCTAGTCTATTGAATTTCACCTGGTGACCAAAGAAGTGAAGTAGAGTGACCCCAGCTCTGGAGGCCTGAAATACCACTGGTGGAGGAATGTCATGAGAGCAGCCCCAGCCAAGCAGTTGGAGATTTGTCTGTGGGAAGGAGGAAGCTGGGAGGGACTCACTGCCAGCATCAGAGGGACCCCAGCGTGTCCCTCCTGCCCCACTCTAAGAGGTTTCTGCCGCTGAGACCCATTTTTGGAGGTTTCTGCCATGAAAGTGGGGACAGCTGAGTGGGACTTGTCCCAGCCCCATTGGCTGCCTAGCCCGGTCAGGTTGATGAGAAGTGTTCCAGGGTTAGTGCCAAGTCGTGTGGCAGAGAGGGAGCTGCAGAATGTGCCATGGCTGGGCTGTCCCTGCTGGGAAGGAAGGTGCCAGCCAGCACTGGAGGGGCAGGGCAGGGAAAGGTAGACACTGCTCTCCCTGCAAGCCAGAGCTGAGTCTGTCAGAGCTCCCCCTGCCTTGACTTGGTGTGGAAAACCTGGCCCTCAGCGGCCCCGAGAAGAACAAAGGGGCCTAAATTCTACTGGCACTAACATTTCTTAGAGGGATTGGCATTTTCTCAGGGCTTATATTGCTCATCTTTTTTGACAATTGCCACAGCCCACGTCTTTTGAAAAGAGGAATCTAAGTGAGTCTTTGGAATTTCCCAAAAGCAACAAAGACCTGGGACAGCAAGCAGCATTGCCAGAGTGCTGCTGGGGCAAAAATCCCAGCAAGCTGAAAACCCCTGAAGAAAAGGTGTTGTGAGCCATGTTTTCCTGTGGACATGAAGTGGGGGGTGAGGGCAGACTGTGGCTTAATTTCCATTTGTGGGTCTTTCTGGGAACCGGAGGAATCCTCCTTGAGCCTGTCAGGAAGGGAATTTGAGAAGGAATGGTTCCTTTCTCTTGCATTTTGTTTTGCTTTCTGTTTGGCTTTTGGTGGGGTTTTTTAATTTCTTGTTTGTTACTTTCTTTTTTTTTTGTTTCTTTAATGTGGGCAGCATCCATTTGTAACATCACCTGTGCCTGCCTCCAGTCTGGCTGACCTGATCACAACAGCAAAGAAATTGCAGGAAGACTGGAGAGGACACGCTGCCAACCTGAGCCCTGACTTTGTGCCCTGAGCCTCCATCGCTCTGCTCTGTCCCAGAGCAACACAAACCTCCCTTTGCCATCCACAACCTGTTGCTCAAAAGATCCCAGAGGATCTCCAAAAGCACACCAAGCACGTACATCCCGCGGCCCAAGCCAAACACCAAGGGGGAACCTTTAGGTATGGAAGGAAACTGTTTCAAATCAGGGGGAATTGAGAGTTTTAGGAAAAGAAGGGAACATCTGCAAGGAGATCGACCACATCTCTACAAACTGAGGAGCCTTACAAGATTGGAAGCATCCTTCCCCCCTCCTCAGCATTTGAGAGCTCCTTTCCTCTCTCCTAAAAAGACATGTCTGAGCAATAATTCATTGGCTGCATGAAGCTGTAGTCTCTTGGATATTGTAGTGCTTTTGTCAATGGGACATGTAGTAGTGCTCAAGGTCACACAGCTTTGTTTACGCCTTATTGGAAAGGTGTGGATGACTCCTGGGGCTGTTCTGCAGATGTTTGTGGTGTTTTCTACTCATTCAGCCTATGTGTGTTGGCCTCTTGCTTGGCTTTTGATAAGCTGCAAAGAGATTGTTGTGTTTTCTGTGATTCTGCATGAGGCTCATCTTTTTGCATCAGTCAAAAGGAACAAAGCTTGTGTGCTTGTCAACAAGCAGCTGAACATGAACCAAGACTGTGCCCAGTTGGCCACGAAGCCAACGGAAAAAAGGTGCAAAACACTCTGGTATTATGTAATACTGTATTTGTGTCCTACGTTTGCTTTCCTTTTTACTCTTTTAACTGTTAAAATAAAAAAAATAAAATTTAAAAAAAATATTGTGTAATCTGAACATTTTTCAACTAATTATCCATAAAAGTAATCAACTAAAAATCCTAATATTAGAAAAATTATACCATTAATTATGCATTATATTATTGTTAAAATGTGGACCATATAACTTTTGGTTTAGATCTGAGATGTTGTCTGTTTGCAGAAGTAAAATTATAATTTCTTTAGACCTATTTTGTCATATTTCCTGTAAACATCTATAAACTGAGATTTTTGGTTTCAAGCCCAATGAAAAATTAATTTAGATATTTTTATTTTTAATTTGCCTGCCATGTTTCTCCTTCAGAATTTTCTCTGAACTTAATATTTACTTGATTATAATCTCCAAGAAGTTAAACTTTCTCAATAACTTGTGTGATGACAACATTGCTGTCCTGAAGTCATTTTTTCCAGAGTGAAAATCCTCTAGTTTAAAACTGCCAAGAAATCTTGAAATTTAAACAATACCACTTATCACATTTCTGTTTTACACAGACACTAGTGAAAACAGAGGACTAATTAATTTTTAAGATGAAAAAATTTTTCATAGGATATTCATTCAGATCTAGCTTCTTTTCCTTTCATTCAAACATGACAGATTTAAGTCTAAAATTCAACTTTTAAGTTGGCAGAGATTTTAAATTAGTGTCCTTTAGTCACAACAAATTAATTATTTTTATTACTGCGGATAATATAAAATTATTTTTTGGCATAATATAACATCTATATCCCAGCAAAACTGCTACTTGATAACTTCAGTTCTCAGATATAGAATATACTGGGTCACATCTCTGCTCCCCACACTGGGATGTGCACATGCAGCTTGGATCATTGTTTTACTTTTCTCAAGCCCCAAGAAACAGAAGCCGACAAGATCAGTAATTTTACATTTAAAACCTGTTGAGGCAAAGAGCCAGATAGGTATTGCTTTACACATCTAACTTTTTAAACCAGATTCCTGTGAATAGATTTGGGAGGAACTCCACATATGCCACAGATGAAGACGCCATTCCCATTTTCCTCTTTCACCTTTTTCTGTATTTTCTCCAGACTGCTTCTGATCTTCTAGTTCTGCCTCCCCGCATGCTTTGAAGCATTGCCCCAGTGGTACTTATCTGTAGGCCTTAAGTCTGCCACTCTTCTCTGTCCCTCTGGATTTCAGCAGACATATTATTATGTCTACAAAAATATCGAAGGTCCTTTGTGTTACCTGTACAGGAACACCCTAAAGATGCATCTCCATTGTGAACAAGCCTCCTTTTCGATTTCATCAGAACAAGGAAAATGATGGGGAAGGAAGCCAGCAGAGCAAAATTCAAATATTATATGGTTTTTGCAGGCAAACTTTGCTTATCAGCAGGAATGGATGTCTGACAATCATGAGTACTTGTGCCAAGCAGGAGCAGGAAGAAATTTTTTCGTGCATCTTAATCAGTGATTATTTGTCCCTTGATCCTGGCTAGCTCATAGGCAAAGTACAACCAATCCTCCTTCATAGTACTGGCTCATTATCGACCTTAGTTAGGAACAGATGATCCACAGTGTCTTGTGCCTGTGAGACAGTGGGAAGCAGGCACTGAAATGTTCCCAAAGTACAGTGCATCTGGCCAAATTGGTATCTTGTCGCTGTGCCGAGTGATTCCTGGCACTCTACTGAGTGCTAGTTACTGTCAACTTACTGCTGTGCAGTGTTTCATCCTTGGTTAATTAGAGCCAGGAACAAGTGTTAAAGAATTGCTCATGCATTAATCATGCATGCAGCTGTTTTTTTCCTCTCATTTATAGCAGTGAAAACCTTTGAACTCGTTTTGGGTATAACTGTTGTGATGTTAAAAAAATGAGTTATTTCTGCTGTACTGAGAAATACCATCATTTTGAGCAAAATGACCATAGACAACAGATAATAACATGTAGGACTCACAAGCGATGGATACGCCTTTTAAAGTCCTATTGCATTAAAAGACTCACAAACTGATACAAATATCTTCTAACTGCACAACAGGTATTATATGAATTGATTCTTGAATTGATTCATTAATCAGGTGTTTGGGTTTTTTGTTTGTTTTTTTTGTTGTGTTTTTTTTTTTTTTTTTAAGTATGACATTAACTTCTAGTGACTGGACTGGAATAGAACCCATAGAAGAAGAAATTAAACAACCATATAAGGGAGGTACAAACAAGAAAATGTTTTAAAGTAAATTTTTCTGTTCGAATTCTTGCTGTTGATGTACCACAATTTTTAATGTAATCAGATATTTTAAATGGAGCATAAAAAGCATGAAACCATGTCTGAAATTCTTTGCATGAAATTACACAAGAAAAATTACACAAGTCACAAACTATGCTGTGAAAAAATTAGGAATTTCTAATGCAGAGAAGTGATAAGCTCAAACCTAACATATATAACATCAAACAGGATTTATAGTGCTTGAAGAAGTTTTCCAAAAAAATTCCTCTCAAATTAGAATGAAACATGGTTTGCAATAATGATTATGTTTTATGCTTTAATCTAGACTTTTCACTTGCATTTGAAAAGTCCGCAGAACAGGTGTTTGGGTGATTTACTTAGATGGTTATATTGAGAACAGTACTATATTTTACTTGGGGAAAACAATTAATTGCATGTTTCATAAGAAACTTGCATTATTCCTCTATTTTAATACTGAATTACTCTTTTCATATTTGTATTGATATTTTATTAATTTCCACACAGCACTAATGGAAATCCAAACAGGCAAAATGAAAATTTTTTTAACTTTTTAGAAATTTTTCATTATAAAGCCAGTAATAAAGATGCATATTCATATGCTGAGAAACCTTGCTCTTAAAAGTAGAAGTATCCAGAATTTTACTCATGTAAAGACACAGAAAACAATAGAAAGACAATATAGGTTACATATTTCCTCCATGAATTGTAAAGTCTATGGTTTATGTAAAACTTTATAGGTGAGAGGCACTTCATCATGCAGGTGAGATGCACCCTTACTCTTCTCTGGCATACCTTTCCTGTCCTTCTGCTAGCCCATAGCAGGCGTGTGTTTCTGACCCCCCTGTACCACGCCACCACAAAGAATGGTCCAGAGGCATGTAGGTCCAGGGGAATCCAACAGTAGTAATAACTTCATTGCAAGCTTAGCACTACATATATTTTTATATAGTTTATATTTCTACAGCAAATAATTCGTGGGTCTAGATGTCACATGGTGTGCTGAGCTATCTTCTCACAATGTCTTACAGCCACACCATAGTCGTGGGATTTTCATATTTAGTGTTTTCATTCTTTTGTCCTTGTGTGTAAACTGTAGTGGCCTGTCCTGTTAGCTACTTCATTTATCATATATCCTACACCCTACACTGACCCATCAAAATTAATCATAGGCAGATAATCTTACAAGATTAGATAATTGTCTATGCTTTACAACAGCAGTGTAGAATACAAAAAGTTTTGACTTTGGCCTATGTATGTTTTCAATAGGAAAGGAACAAGGGCAGGAAGAAGATGAGCTAAACTTCATCTCCAGGCGCAATGAGGACCTCCAAAGTGCAGTGTAAACATGTTTATTACTTACATCGGTACACCTGGTGTTTTTGTGGGGAACCAATCACCTACCCATAAAATTTATACAGAAATCTCTAATTCTGCAAACTAAACGCTAAGACTTTTCATTTTACTTTAACCTCTAAAGGCAGGTTCAGTTACATTCTGTGAGCTATTAAAACTAACAGAGGATAATAGAGAATGCTTTCTAATCAGAATGAAATTTTAAATCAGAGTGACTGTATATTAATATAACTTGTATATTAGTATAACTGCTTTATGAAAAATTGCTGGTTTTGTTTTCATAGACTTGAATATTTAAAATGCAAGATTTTAAGGTAAAAGCATAGAAAACTAATCTGAGAAAAATTTCAATCTTGTTTGTTTTTTGGGAAGAGTTTTTTTCCGTCCCTTGAAAAGTAATAGTTTTGTACATTGAGTATTTTTTTAGAAGCATGATGGCATCTTTGTAAATACAAGGTATATTATTGAGAGCAACAGCAACAAAATTTCACCCTGAAGAATTTTAATAATATACTATCTCTTTCTAAATTGACACATCCCCAAATCTTTATTTTTAGATTTCAAAACCTATATTGTAAAATATGTTTTATGTTGACAACTTAATGGAACTTGAAAAAAAAAGATATATAGTACCACCACTGAAATTCTCAGGGGCAGTGGAATTTGTAGGCATACTTTTTTTAAGCTTCAGCATATAGTCCTAAAATACAGAAGATCGGCCTCTTTTCTTCCATACTTTCATATAGACATATATTTAATACATTTATTTTAGTGGCATATTTTCACAGCAACAATGTGAGAACAGCCATTCTTTTTCATGCTGAAGTCTACAGGCCAAATCAGTGTAAAGAAAGTGATAATATATTTAGAGAATATTCACTGAGGTTGGTGAAAAAACTATAGTAAAGAATACAGTGGAGTAAAGGCATATGAAAAAGTTATCATATAGTAGGATAGAGTATGAGTTTATTAGTTACAAAATTTTTCATAGCAATCACGTTTTCACATACCATATCCAGCTGCAAATGCAGATGGCTCACCCTTCTGTACTTGAAAAAGCAAGAATAATTTTCCTTGCATTTACAGTCAATATAGCTATGCATCATGGAGCAGTTATTTGATGAAAATTTATTTTTCTGTCCGTACTATGAACTCCATACAAAAATTTTATTTTTGCTAATTTCCAAAAGAAAAAACTATAGCTTTCTTTCTGTCTTGTTTCTAAACCAATTAAAGGTACTTGTTCCAAGAAAAATTACTAATTCTGCCTATGTTTCTTCTGTGATGTATTCTGCTCCTTTTCTTTTACCTGTTCTTCAGACAAATATTTTTAACCTAGTCTCAACACTGTTGAGTATGACTTATCTGTGAGGATCAGCTATGTCTCCACAGGAAAAGGACACCAAAATTCGGATTATATTGCTCTCTTTTCACAGGAGTGGGTAGTTGCTCAGGGCTTTGAAAATCATATTTCAAAAGCTAAATAAAATACAAATTCAGATAGTAATAATGCTCTCTAGTTAATCAGCATGAATTATCTTCAACTGAATCCACATCTTAATCGTACATCTCTCAGTTATAAAATTTCATTTCTCAAGAATGTAATTTACATAATAAGTGCACAAAGGGAATGTAAGTTACAACAATGTGTGTTTACCTGAACCCTAATGCCTGGCACAATATAAATGAATATTGCAATAATAGCTTCTAGCCATTAAATACTGAATGTTACAGGCTAGATTGGGGGAGTTAAATCTTAATTTTTTATATTCCTCAGAAGAGCAGGTACATATGAGGATAAAAAATATAAATAAAGCTTCTTGAAAAACTATTTTAATGTAACAAGAATGTCTGACAACATTTTGGATTTTGATTTCTTTTTCCTTAATGGAAAACCTTTTTTAGTAGAAGAAAGCCAAATAAAAGAGGATATAACTTTTGAATATTCAGAGTTATACTCTTTCAGGCAAGTTTTCAGGGAAAAAAATGAACATTTATTTGGTAAATTATTTTTCTTTATTCCCTTTTCTGTTCCATATTTTTATTTAATTTCTTTGGCAGTTTTTCATTCATAGGAAAACATTGTTTTTCTTTTCTAAGGTAAGAAGTATAGGAAAAGCTCCAAAAGTAATGAATCCCTTTTATTATGAACCAATATTTTGAAAGTTCATTACAGTGCATGACTGTCCCCTGAAGAGAGAAATTTATTGTTAGGCTTTTTTGATTATTTCTGATAAGTAATATCTAAAGTTTGTTTCCTGAGCCCTGATGCATCGATTATTTGTGTTTGATGCAGAGAGCCAAATGTTTGTTATTTTAAGAGGACGTGCTTTTAGATGCTTTGCCTTGGGTCAGAACTGTGCGCAATAATAAAGCATCAGCTATTAAACAAATGGCATTTGACGCATTATTTCTACACCAACCTCCTCATGTTGCCATTTTGTGACAATGTACATCTATAATTCTTATTTAATTTTAAAATCTAATCAGAAATCAGCTGTCATGATAATGTATTTTATTTTGCAGTTAAATATATTTTAATTATGTGGAAAGTAAATGGTGTTTTTCAGGAGGGCAGTTTGGCCTTTCAGGCAGATGAATGAAGTAGACAGAAACATACTGCTGTTCGGAGTTCAAATCAGTAGGTTTTGCCCATATTCACATTACTTCATATCTGAAAGTAAAAATTGTATATATTTCACTTGCACTTGATATATGAAAACAATCTCAACATATAAGTTTTGGTGTTCAGTGCCAAATTTTCCAGATATATTGTTCCATTAACTTTTCATTTTAACTTGAAATCAATTAAATAATTGAAAGAATCATATAATTTAGATACTACAAATGAAAAGAAAACCCACCAAAACCAATCATTGCTTTGAAGTGCTACTGCAATGATTCAGTCAAAGGCTAGAAAACTGCTTTAAACTTTAGCCTTGGTTATAAACTGTCACAATATCTCAGTAAATGTGTATTCAGACAAGGGTAGTAGTTAAAATTTTTACTTATTATTGCATAAGCCATAATACAACATTTCCTTTATGTATTTATATGTGTCTCTTTGTATGTCTGTGAACATGTCTGTGGCTTAGTTACTTTGATAAAAGTTAGTTATAAAAATGCAGATCATAGAACAGAACAGAATATTACAATTGGAAGGGACCTGCAAGGCTCAATTGACCGAGCACTTTTTAATAATGGCCATTTTGCTGGTGATCTAAAATTTGCTTTGTACTTAACAATTTAAAATTTTACATTGTGTCACTTAAAAATTCTTTACCTGCATCTGCATTTTTTGATTGTGAGGAAGTACACAAAAGCTTTCTTTGGTTACGCGTAAGTACAAATTAAAAATTTCAAATTGCAAAAATAACAAAATTAAAAAGAAAATAAAGTTCTACGATTAGACACCAGAAAGGTCTGTAATAGACTGGTGGATGAAAGTATCAAATTTCAAATATAATTAATTCTCATGTTAGCATTCTGTCGAATTAAAGAACAAATGAATGAAAAAAAAATTAATGAAAATATTAAAGGAACACTTCACAGGATTATTTTTCAAATCAGCCAACTCTTTGTTTTTATCATATTTGCAATGTCTGTTCCTGTAGGGACTTCAGGTTAATTAGACTGCTGTCCACTGTTAATTTTTTTCCTTCTTCTCGTAGCAGTACCATTAAAAGCATCAGGAATAATGGATTGCCAAAGCATTAGCAACACTATATTTACATTATGCTTGGGTGGATGTAAATAGTTGCATTGTATTAATTTAGCATTTTATTTAATTTTTCTTGATCTGTTCATAACTGGCTTACTGTTACTGTCTTAACATTTAGTCAAAACAGACTAACTGATCATTATTCCTCCTTAGTTCTGGTTCACATGGCTCGTTGCTGGAATCCATTCGTATTAGCCAGGCATACAAAACCAAACCAAACCAAAAAAGACCACACACACACACAAAAAGATGTCTTTAAGCCCAGCTTTTAATTTCCAGGGAAAATTTTTAGATGGCCACATAAAAGGCTTAGGGCTCATCACTCAAGGGAAAAAATAAAACAACAAAAAAAAGTCAATATATTTCTCTTTGTCTACAAAATACAGCGAGAATCCTTCCCAGAACAAGGTGTATATATTCTTAGGTTATGAAGGAGAAGAAATGGTTGGAGTTTCTCTGCTTAGAAGAGAGTTGTTAATTCATAATATGGTTTAATGCATAATGTTTAGTACATAACCTTGTAGTCATCTGTTTCAACAACTGTTCTCTGAGGATCTTTTCTTACCATGTAGCTGTTGAGGTTCCTCTCATGCTAAATAAAATATTTCACCACTACAGTACAAGACTGTTAAATAAATATCAGTAGAAAGGTAGGAAGTCCAACTTGAAGAGTATCTCTTATCAAATAGTAGAAGTTTTTACATAATTTGAGCATAAATAATGATTTTTTAGAGAATTCTGAGTAAAGAAGTATAGACTGATAACTGAAGAATTTTTTTATATCAATTCTCTGTCCTGGTCTGGACGGTAGGGGGTGCTAACAGTGATGAGAGACTCAAGAGAGAAACAACAGCAAACGGTTTATTTATCTAGGGGCTTTATAAGTTATGGAACCCCACTAAGACATAACCTAATTACAAAGACAACAATCTGACAATATTTGCAAAAAGAAAAAAACAAACTGCTCCTCCAAGCTGCCTGGTGAGCTGTGGAGCAAGGGAAGGGAGGAAAGAAATGCTAGCCCAAAGATGGCAACTAGTCCCTGGAGCTGCTGAAAAAAGGACAGTGAAAGGAATCCCGGGGACAACACAAAGGGGAGAGATACAACAACTCCTGTTGACCCTGTTGTTCATCCGCCAGCACTGCCTGAGCTCTGATGATGCTGCCATGACACTGCCTGGCCGAGGGGCCCAGAAGCAGGAGAGCCCTGCTTCTCTCAGCAGCAAAAGGAGCTGAAAGAGGCAGCACTTCCATGCTTCTGGCTTTTATGGGCTACCCATTCTCACGTCTTCAAGGGGCAGCCTCCTAGGTGTGCTGCTTCCCATTGGACAGTGGGGTGGCCTGAGATCTCAACGCAAGGCAAGATGACGTTCCCACCGAAAGTGCCTCATGGTGAGATTCCGGCAGGAGATGGAGCCACTGCCTCTGCCCTGCCAGTGCCGCAGATGCCTGGCGGCCAGGACATCACCTGTGGGCTGCCCTTGCTGCACATGGGTCCACTCTGTGCAGTGGTGCGGGCCCAGGGCTGGCTCTGTCCCGCACACTGGCCACAGCTGCTGCTGGGGTGGGGCCCTGCCCAGCATGGCCACCAGGCTGTCTGCCATTGCCAGGGACAACCCTCCATTGTCGGCATGGCTGACGGGGCTGCGGGAACCCTAGGAGGCAGAGGCCAGGGGCCACCAGGTGTTGAGCGGGCTGCTGCCACCCATGGCAGGGTGGCAGCACTTCCCCTGGTGCTACCAGGGGGCCAGGGCCAGGCTACTGCCCAGCAGGCACCCGGGGACGCACCCAGCACAGACTCAGGGGTGCCCTGTGGCCAGGCATGAGCTGAGCCAGGCCAGCCCCCACAGACACCTGGGGATGGACCCAGCATGGCCTCAGGGGTGCCCTGCGGCCAGGTGTGGCCCTTGGCTGGGTCAGCTCCACAAGCACTGGTATGTGCTGGGATCTCTGCATCCCTCCCCATACCTGCCTGTCTCCAGTAGGCCCCAGGAGGGGTTGGGGGAGCCCACACGGCCCAAGGGGCATTCCCTGCCTGCGAGAATGAGCCTGGCCCTACACAGCCCCAGGGACGGGACCTTGCTGTCCTCACCTGCTTCCCTTCTCAGAGAAAAAAAAGAAGTTTAAAAGACAACCCGCCCCTCCCCCAACCTAAAAGAAAAAACTGCTTCTTAACCCACTACATTCCCTTAGTTTCATAAACATGGCATATAACTGTAACACCAGAATTGCAACTGGTGTTTTGGGTTTAACCTTAAAGTTTTCTAGGGGGAAGGGAGACGGGGCTTTGTCTTTTAAAACTTTATTCCGTTTTTCATGACAGGGGGAGAAACAGGCGAGGGCAGCTGGACCCCTGTTCCCAGTGTAGCAGAGCGGGACCGAGACCACAATGAGTGAAGACAAATGACCCTACCCATTCTTCTGCGATGGGGCTGCCCCAGCTCGACATGTGGTTCAGTGGAGTCCGGTGGGCTGATAGTCCTGCATGGCCCAGTGCCTTGGCTGGCCGCCAGGTGCCCACAGTCTCTTTAACCCCTTTTTCCCCCTGAAAGTCAGGCAGGGGGAGAAGAATACGATGGCAAACGGTGGGTTGAGATAAGGCAGTTTACTAAAGCAAAAATTAAAGCAAAGCAAAGCGAAACCCGCGCAAAAGCAAAANGCTGGCCCACTTGTGTCCCCTCCCAAAATCTTGCTGTCAGTTGGGGAAGGGACACTACAGTCCCAGTACTGTGCTCAGCAGTAGCCAAAACACTGGTGTATTATCAGCACCACTCCAGCCACCAATGCACAGCACAGCACTGTGAGAGCTGCTGTATGGGAAACGGGCTCCATCTCAGACAGACCCAATACACAAGGCATGGACCCAGGCATGGACAGTGTGGGGGCTGACCTGCACTGGTGGCTGGTCCCACCGACCATGCAGAGCTGACACATGCCCCCACCATTGGTGAACCACTGGGCGTGGGATGCAGGCAGAGCTCGGCAGCTGTTTTCACACTGCCAGCATTCTCCCCATGCTGCTGCCGCTGCGGAGCCAGGTCAGGATGGCAGTGGCAGCGGTAGCCATGCCTGTTCGGACTGCTGCCAGTGCGGAGAGGGGCCCGAGCAAGTGGCTGTGCAAGGATGGCCCCTGCAGCAGTGGCAGGTGCCCCTGTGCTGGTGGTGCTCTGGCAGCTGGCACCCCATGGCGCTGGTGGGTGGGGCAGTGGCGGTCACTCTTGTGGTGGCCTGGTGGCCGCTCCAACCACCCATAAGCAGCACTGCTGGATGTCCTGCACTGGCGGGGGACAGCACAACAGTGGTTTCTCTTGGCAGGCTATGAGTACTCCCACGAGCAGTGCTGTTGGTGGCCCCAGGGTGCCTTGCAGGACTGGAGGGATGGCGATGGTGGCCCCCTCCTCTTGGTGAGTGCAGCCACAGGCATTTTGGAAGGAACACCATCTTGCTTCCTGGTGAAACCTCAGAGAGGGGGCAGCGCCCAGCACTGCCATCCAATGGGAAAGCACCATGTCCAGGGAGGGTACTCCAAGAAAACATGAGAACAGGCACCCCATAAAAGCCGAAGGAATGGAAGTTCTGTCTCTTTTGGCTTCCTTGTGTCACTGGGAGGGTCACGGCTGCTCCTTCTCGGTGCCTTGCAACGTGTCATCATCATGGCTTGCTCTCCCTCATCTCCCTTGGCACAGGCAGCAGCACAGCGTCACTGGTACTCTGGCAGTGATGGCAAGGAACCACCTGGCAACAACACGAGTGTGCTATCTCTCTCCTTGGGTACCCTAGGGCTCCTTTTCACTGTCATTCTTTTCCAGCAGCTTCTGGAGTGGGACCAGGACCATCCACGGGGTCGCCTTTCCTCCTTTGTTTGCTCCATGGCCCAGCAGCCAGCTTGGAGGAACAATTTGGCTTTGCCTTTTTTTTTTTTTTTTTTTTTTTTTTTTTTTTTTTTTTTTTTTTTGTTTTTTGTTTTTTCTTTTTTTTTTTGTGAAATATTGTCAGGTCAGTTTTGTTTGGGTTTGGTTTGGTTTATGTTTATAGTGGTTCTTAGACACTGTATAGCCCACAGATAATGGGTTTGGCTGTTGTCTTTCTATTGACTATCTTGTCATTGGTAGTGTTCTCTAGTGTCCAAACCAGGACAATTGGTATTGTTGGAAGCTTGGGATTGGTTAGTGTAAATTTCCTAAGAAACTGAGAAAATGGGCAAATCCCAAGACTTCAAATGTACTCAGTTACTAGACAACTTCTCTGCTAACAAATAAACTCCAAATATTAAACAAACATACCACTCAAACCTTAGACTGAAGATACATGAAGATGTTATTTCTGACATTCACTGTGTGAGATGTTTCTTAGTCTTCTGGTCAAGATGTAGCCTTTAAAATTCTTCAAGGGACCCCAGGAAAAAAGTGAAAATTTCACTTCATTATCCTCCACTGTGTTAGAGTGTAAATACCATATATACTGTTTCTGTGGCGGTAGACTACTCTTACCAAAAAAAATCGTTGATCTTTCCACAGGTTAGACTACTTTGTCAGGGCCAGTCTGTTCTTGCTCCTCCATGTGCTTATTACAGTTTTGGAGACTGGGTACACAACTGCACGTTGGATCATCTGATTCTCCAAGTAGGTGCAGACTATTACTTTAGTTTTACTATTTTTACAAAGTTATGACAAAGAGGCAGAAAATAAAAAATATTTCACTGATAATCTTGCTGTATATCTGTGTGCAAATCAAACAGAATTATTTACATTTCTCTTTCAAATCAAGCAGGTTTGTAGTAACTTGTGTGCAAAGAAATTAGGATATGTTTCTCTAATATGTTTCTTATACAGATTTGCCATTCGATATTTTGAGACAAACTCAATATCTGCACATTTCCAGTAACAAATTTCCTATTTCCAAGCTGTTTGTTGGTAAAGCATCTACTTGAAATTAACAAAGAATTTGCTTTAGGTAGTCAACATCAAAAGCACTAAAGGTATCATGATGAGAATGTGCAGAACATTTAGGGAATAGGCTATTTCAGTTAACAGGTATTATATTAAAAAAAATATTTATGTACAGAACAAAACCAGATCCATCAATTTAAAAAGGATTCAGTCCACGAATACTACCAAACTTTTCCCTCTACCTTCTCAGATCATCTGGCTTACACCATGTACAAATAACCATAAAGGAGTTTGGCTGAGAGGGAGACGGCAGTTCTTTGTCCTCATATGTCAATATTTGTGTACTTCTGTTGTCTACTACACTCTTTAAGTGACTAAAAGGTATTCAACATAACTACCATAAATGTAAAATCAGAGGCACTGATTCCTCCAATTCCTCTCAAAGGAAATCATCTTCATCGTCACTTCACAGCAGAGCACGTGATGTTTAAGACAAGCCAATATGAGACTAGCAGTTTAAATCTACTGGTAAGAAAAATACATGCAGACGGATAATGAGAGCCATGTGCTTAATGTACTCACATAGACCAGAAGTTTTGTTTGTATTTTAGGTCATTTCCTATGCAAGTATTTTTGTGAGTGGAAGGTGAGGAAGGAGAAGCATTTAACCATTTGAGGGGGCACTTCAGAATTTTGATTAGAACAGAGACTCTAATCAGGCTGACCAGTATCTTGCTAGTTCTGACTGCATGATGTGTGCTTCTGCATGGCTGTTCTGTCGTACATACTGAGGTTCTGCGCAGGGGAAGCTAGCCTGAACAGACACATATCACACTGAAAGAATTAAGTGTGTGCTGCCTTTCTGAAGAGAGATGAGATCCTTGTGCGAGTCTCAGGATGGTTAGGATTTTAAATCAGAGTCTGATATGATAGACCAGTAGCTTGACCCAGAAAATAAAAAGCAAAAGTAAAGACAATACCAATTTGAAATTACACCTATAGGTTCACCATCAATGTAATGTATTTGTGCAACACTTTAGTGGCTATTAAACATGATGGGTTGCATAGGAATTGCTGTAATCAGTTTGGAAAGACAAACAGCATATAACTAGAATATTAAACATTTGTATAATGAATCATTTATTAGACACTTTCTGAAAAGTATGCAAAGTGTGAAGAATGCTAAATGCACTAAAATATTGTGATACAAATAGATGGTTTGTAAAGCATTTAGTACTTAAAATAAATACGCATATATTCACCTTTTTAGGTAAACATATGATTCTATTTTGAACATATTTTTAGGTTCAAAAATAATTATTCAAAATAATGAAAGATGTTCAAATAACTAAATTTAATTTTTGCTTTACCCAAAAATATATTGGGCCTGGGAACTGATAGAATAGAGATGTTTGTTGATTTAATCTTCATTTGTGCAAGTCCAGTTTTCAGTTTAAAAAAACCTAAGGACTTTTTAAATTTAGTTGAACTAACAATAAAAAAGGCAGGAGAGTACCTTAAAAATATACAACTGGATAAAATACTGTTAGATGCATTTTACTGTCACAGACTGACAAAAGAGCTAAATCTTCTATTTTCTCAATATTCAAGTTGTTTAAAACTGAACATCTTTGCTACACTTCAGAACAGAAATATGTTAGAATTTCATGCAAGTTAAAAACCAAATCTCAACTTTCAACACTCCCAGAGATTAAAATAGTCAGATAATAATTCTAATTAATCTTTCCTGATTTTAATAAATGTATGAACCAATATTATTTGAAAGTTGATAAACATAAGGTTGTTCCTATAGTACTTTCTGCTTTGTTTAGCAGAATGTTTTCATAAACTTTAGTAAAGAAACAGCCAATTTTGGAAGAAGTTAAGACAAATGTATTGTGAAAATATTTTTCACACTGTTAAAGGTAGGCAGAAAAATTCATAGTGCATGGGGTTGAAGTAAGACAGAAGGTATTGCCAAAACTCTTAGTTACTCTATAATATATGAGGACTGAATTCATTTTAAAAAATGATGTTAACATAAAAGCCTTTTAAAAACAAAGGAAATAAAAAGCTTTATCAGTATTTTATTTTTTTTTTAGTTTCCTTCTTGTTATAAACAAAACACAGAGGCAGAATTATTTTTGTTTCCTTTCTTTTTCTTTGTCTAAATAATGTAAATCAGTGTGACAGAAATTTTCCTTTTAGGAAAAGTTGCACACTCACAGTGGTCTCTTAATGCTATACAGCAATGTCAATTCATGTGTCACTATCACTTTATGATTCCTCTGTATTATGTAGGGGGGTCAGCACGGGTAATATCAGTGTGTCACCTTTTCCTAACTACAGGTTGCTGACACATCTTTCAGTATTTTCACATCTGCCTGACTCAGGGAACGTAGGGCAGAAGATGAACAAATTTATCTCTCAGTACCTGCTGAGGTCTTAGGTGAGTCTGGCTAAGTACACCTCGTTTGATAGGAAGGGAAGGCATGTGAACAGTGCTGGCAGGCTCTACTGTTGAGTCCTAGGATCGCACACACCAATAAAGGTTGCAGAGGTGATGTTAGTGGGAGAAGGAAGTGACAGAAAAAAATGCTTGCCATTGGACTTCCATAAAGAAAAAAACCAAAACCCAAACAGCAAGCAGGCAAGAAGATGTGTGTTTTGAAATTAGGATTGATGATTATGATTGACCATTGTGTTTGTTCACAACACACGATATGTCACAGGGTACACTGCAAGAAAGAGCCTGATTTACTTGGCAGGCGTCAGTGTCCAGGTGCTGGACAGGCAGGTGGGTGGTGGTGTCAGTATGCAGATTAGCCATAGGGGAGTCCCTGGTTAGCAGAAGTGTGGGCTGGCAGAAAAGTCAGTGTCATCCTAGAGGCCCATATGGGGACAGATTGAGTCATTAGTCAGAGGATGCAGCACGTTGCTAATTACTGTGTTAAAAAAAGACATTGGTTCACTGTTTAAAACTATGAGGCCAAATTTTTTCCTGCTGACACTTTCAGCAATAACTTTGTTGGCAGATTAATTAATGAAACAGATAGCTGAACCAAATGTTCACAAATCCTAGCCACTTTAAAAGTTTCATCAAGTATTACTTTCAGTCTCTTAGCTGCTACATTGTTTCCAGCTCTGTAAATCAGGGATAATGTGTGAGTAGAAGCCATAAGTAGTTTTTATCCACTTAGTATCTCTAAAAATGACTTGTTCACCTGTGTTAAATAAGTAATTTTTCTCTCTCTACATTTTGCATTTTCTAAGTATCTATGTATTTCCTGCATATTCGGTGTTTTACCAAAATAATAGTTGAGAAACTGCTGCTTTACTCATGTAAACACTTTAAGGTTCAGGCTTTTTTCCTCCCAATAAGCATCAATAGTAATAAACTAAAAAGTCTCCTATTGTAATTTGATTCACGTCTTGCATTCTTTATCTAAATGTTTTAGCTCTTCAAATACTGATGCTTAAATGCTAAAGAATATATAAGTTCTTTTACTTAAAGTAGGAAAATATATTTTTCATCTTATCATTGAAGTATTGACTGGGGAAAAACATACACTGGTGTTAGGATTTTACAGCAAATGACAAATTAAAATTAGTTTAAATAAATTTATGAGATTTTCATGCTAAGTGCTATACTTTATGTAAGTAAACTGAAGAAGTGTTTGCTGAACAATACGAAACAAAATACTTTTGTGATGTAAACTGCTGAGTCCAATTTTCTGAAATTCCAAGAAATGCCAGCTGATGAGCAGGCATAGAGAGCTTTTGTGCAGAGTGCTAGAAAAAGAAAATAAATATACCTTTGATTAAGGATGACCGATATACTAGGAAACAAATGCCTCATTTAGAATAGATCTGTGGTGAACAATATTTTTCATAAAAAACTATTCTTCTCAAGCTTTCAGTACAAATATTCATAATCTGTAAGATTAGGTTTAATAATATTCATTTTCATGCAGTTTTCATCACCCATGAATGCCATAGTCTTTACCCGTATAGCAGCAGTACTTAGAAAAATTTACTGCTGAAACTTTTCTTTTCAAAAATACATTACTTGTGGGCTTTGAGATAAATTTAAAGCCTTTCCAGATAGCTGAAAATCTCAGATATTGCTCTGTTTTCATACTAGAACCAAGAATCCTATAAAAGTATGTAATGTTAGCTCATGTCCAGCCTTTTATCCACAAGAGCCCTCTCAATGAGTTCCTACTCCAGTTTGTACTCTTGTCTGGAACTGCCCATACCAAGGTGAAGTACCTTGCACTTGGATTTATTGAATTGCATTAAGTTCCCATGTGTCCACCTCTTGTAAAGGTTTCTCTGGATGGCATCCTGTCCTTTTGTTGTGTTCAGCTTTGTGTCATCTGCAAACTTGCTAAGAGGGCGTTTGATCTCACTGTCTATGTCACTGATGATGATGTTATGGAAGACCAGTTCTTTACACAGAGCATCTGCTCCATGATCTTCCTAGGCAAAGAAGTAAGGCTCACTGCTCTGTAGTTTCCTAGGTCCTCCTTTATACTCTTTAAAAATTCAAGTGTTTTCTCTTCAGTTTGTTTTTTTTTTCCTAATATCTACTTGTATAGACATTGCAAAAGTTGGAAATGGAAAATGAGGATATAAAAAATTAAAATTTTCCAAATTAAACAAATGAAAACATTGTCTAATTAATTGGCCAAACCTGCTTCAGCAAATAATATATATTTTCTTTGTTTCAATATTGTTTAATGAGATAACATTTTCGTTTATGCACTCATGGTAGCAGTAATTTTTTAAATAAGAAGTACCAACATCTTTCAGCTTGCATTAAATTTTAATGGATTTTTATTTTTTTTAAAAAAAATTATACAGGTAACATCCAAAGCTTCTTTACATGGTCAAGTTACCAGAAATTAAGGAAGAATTCTGACATTCATTTTAATAATAGTCTTAAAACTTTCTTGGATAAAATAATAGCTATAAAAGAACGAGAAGAACTCATGTAGTATAAAGTATTATGTGACTCTAAATAAGTTTTTCCTGCCTACCGTTCTCATGGGCTCATTGAACAACTGGTCTAACTGTACAACTACTGAGAAATCAAAGAAAAAAATGCATTTAACACAAGTTTTAACATGCCAGAAGTCTCAGAGTATGGAAAGATAACATCAGTAGCATAAATTTTTAAACACTTTTGACAATTAAGATGACAAGGAGAAAAAGATGGTAAAATATTTACTATTTCTTTCATAAACAGATTGTTCTGAAAATGAAAAATATGAACAGGTTTCATAATTAAGGTTTGTTTTTTGTTTTCCACATGGCGATACTTTTAGCTTTTTCTTTTGCTCTCTCAGTAGATGTGACTATACATTTAAAGCCATTTTGATGGGAAAATACTCTTATTTTGAAAGTTAGTTCATAGTACTGATGACCAAGCATTTTCCAAATATCAGTGCATAATGTCTTATTTATGAAAACTAAAATTCCAGCATTTTTCAAGTAACTTTAAAATACTCTTTCTTCAACATTTGTCTAGGAGAAGGGGAAAAGAAATAGCTTAGCCTGAAGACAAAGCAGAATGATCCTCACTCTTTCTTAAATTGAACTCTGATTATTTTTCTCTTTTAAAACTTTTCTTTCGCAGAGGTTTGCACAGTTTAATGGTCTCTCCGTGTAACTTCTGTTCAGTGACTCAAAGTGTCACTTCTAAGCAGTCTTGTATGATTCTCATCTATTAAAATACTATTTCAGCTAAGGCATGTAACTGTGCTAATATAAAGTTTCCTGTGAAGGCAAAAATGTGGAGAAAAAACAAGGACAAGGGCTTTTTTGATGTTTAAAATGTTCTCCCTGTTACTATTTTTGAGAAAGTAACAAATGCCTTCTGAAGCATCTAGTTCCTGTTGGTTTTCAAAACTAAGGTCTAGCTCTGAAAATCCTTATAATTCAGGATATGGTACTTGCAAGATGTCACTCTAAAGCAAAAGTGTTGGGGTCACTCACTGTTCTTGAAGACTTTTCTGTTGGTATTATCATTTGTTACGGAACTTCACAATATGACTCTCACTGCCTATTTCTCCTGCTGCTTCTGAGCTTAATCTGTTTTGCATTTCTCAGTGACTCTCTTCCTTTTTCTTTCATAGGAGGCTTTAGCTTTCTTCTTTCCCTGCTGAAAGAAATAAAATCTATCAGGTATTTGAAGCCTATTTTTTAATGTAGAAGAGAAAAACAGCATATATATAGACAGAATTAATAAAAATAACAGCATCTTGTGAACTCTTTACTTATATAAAAAGGATAGAACTAAAATTGTCTTTTAGAGGCAGTCCAAGATACAATTCCTTTTTTATGCAATTCCTGATATTCATTTCTCAAATTACTCTTTACACTAAGGATTGCACAGCCTTCTGTAACAATGATTTTATATGCCCCATTTGGGACAGGGTCTTCAAAAGACTAAGGTGGAATTACTACCTCAAAGAACTGGCCACCTTTCTAGTTAATCAAATATATAGCTGTGAATACTTCTGAATAGTTTTGCCATTTTCCAGATGAACCACAAAGAACATAAGCAAATTTTGTTTCAGTATCAGCATCACACGAAATTATTACTTTGAGAACTGAGATCAGCTCAGAACCAAAGATAACTTTGTGAAGTGAGTATTCAGAACAAAGCTGCCTAATTAACATTCTGATTTTTCATAAAGATAGTTAGCTATTATTCATGAAAAAAATGCAAGTCAGATGGTGAATTATCAAAAATATAAAATTAGTATTTACTTAGAAACTACTGAACTGTATGACAAGAACTATCTCATAAAACCTCGGGGGAAGAACACTCATAAGAAATACTGTTCACTAATACATGTTTCTCAGTTCTGGGAAATACTGCTTATGGTGTAGAATATAGGGCCTCCATTTTGCTGCTTATTTCTGGAAAAAGCTAAACATGTCTACTTGCAGAAACTCCACTTCTAATAAAGTGCAGAATTGGATTATATAGGAAAACAGGACTTTCTTCTTATTAAGCAATCAATAATTTTTTTAAAAAAACAAACCAACCAAAAAGAAACAGGAATAATCAGTTAACAGCTCAGTACATAAAAAATAATGAAATAGTAGTTATGAAAAAACATGTCATAGTCAGAGCTTTACAATGAATGTTCACCCTTCAGCTGAAACATTCAAGTTAGATGGAAATGCAGCCCACAACTAAATGCAAATGGACATAAAGTCTGTGCTATCCATACAATGCAAAGAAGAAAAGCACATCCATGCTCCTCAAAGATACCCTGGTAATGCTGTAACTGCTTTTCTCTTACTACACTTTTCTCCTAGCTAGTGAAATATCCTGTCTCTAAAATCTATTCTTAGCTGTCTCATGGATGTTATTTCTTAATTAAAAAAGTTGGTTTCAGGAATTTATTTTGGAGTAAATTATATCATGTCAATTAAATTTTATCTTATTGCTGATTTATTATCAAATTCTAACCCATTTAACTTAGCCATTGTTTTACTTATTTTTTTATATATTTATATCTGTAAAGCAGTAAATTGCATCGGGTCTCTTGCCAGCTTCACATGGCTATGTCAGTTATACTTGCTCTTCTATTGAGTGTAAGTTCAGTGAATCAACTATTTGAGCCCTTTTCTACTTTTCTTGGCAACGAAACAGTAATTGTACAGTAGGAGAAGTACTTTTTGCTATTCTGTATTGAAAATAAACGCATGTCACAGCCTAGTCTTTTATAAACAGATCATATTGTCTATTAAATCACCACTCAAGGAATCACAGAAGTAATTTTCTGTATTTGTAAATACAATTATTGTTTCAATACATCCCATTTTCTTTCAAAGACTTGTTCACTGATGTCTAATAGAAATGATCATAGTTAAGGACCAAATTATTAATTTGGTTTGATTTTACATAGAAAGGACACATTACGTAAGTGCATTCAATACAGCATAAAATGAAACATTTATACTTCTCTTGCAAGTTTTATGTGCAGTGTAAGTTAAACTATCATCTAAATCTTCTTTAGTATTCTAAAATATGACAAAGGACTGAATATTCAGCAGTATTAACACACTTTAAGCAAGAAGTTAACTCATTAGGAGGCTAATTCTGCTAAACAAAATGGTATCAATCACACTGCTATCTTATTTTATCCCCCATTTTCTGGAGTCCAAATTTTGTAGAATTTTGACTGAGCAACAGAAATATATAACAGTATACCAGGGAATACAGACAATCCCCCTTGTGCCCAGTGGGATAGCAGTCAAATCAGGACTCCTGTATAACATGTAGACTCTAGATTTAGTGTTCTGCAGTTTTTCTTTGTGACAAACCGTCAGTATCTAAAAGTCTAAATGAAGCAAATAAATGAGAACTCACCTAGAGTACTACATCCACTTCTGGGGTCCCCAGTACAGGAACCTTGTTGGACCAAGTCCTGAGTGCCATCAAAATGATCAGAAAGATGAAGCACCTCCCCTGTGAGGAAGGGCTGAAAGAATTGGGATTGTTTAGCCTGGAAAAGAGAAGGCTTTGGAGTGATCTAATTGCAGACTTCTAGTACCTAAAGGGAGCCTGCAAGAAAGATGGAGAATATTTGCAAGAATATGTAGAGATGGAACAAGGGGGAACCACTTTAAACTGAAAGATAAAGGCTTTAGATTAGATATTAGGAATAAATTCATTACTGTGATGATGGTGAGACCAGAGAAATTGTGGATGCCCCATTTCTGGATATGTTCAAAGCCAAGCTGAATAAGACTTTGAGCGACCCGGTCTAGTGAAAGTGTTCTGCTCATGACAGGAGATTAGTAACTAGATGATCTTTAAAAGCCATTTCAATCCAAACCATTCTCGATTGTGAGATACTATGAAATGTATTTTAATCATTATGCTACATTTCTGGTTGCCAAACTACTCCATATCAAAACCAAAAATCTAGCAAAACAATAACCTTGTATCTGTCTTTTACTTTCTGCCACGGATAAAGTACAACTGCTTTTACATGCTCCTGTAGGAGAGAAATGCGTGTGGGAAATTGACGTCATACTGTATTGCATAATTTTTGACCGTGTCTCCACAAAATCTATGAAAAAATGCACATCATAGAAATATTTTTCATAAGTTGAATTGCCAAAAAGGCCAGAGGAAAAAATCTTCTTAATGCTCCTTTTTGAGTATTAGAAAGAAAGCATTCCTCTAATGACAGTACTGGGCACACAGGGATCCACTCCAAATTACACGCACAGAATTACATAACTTTTACAGATTTATACTATTATTTAGTTATAATATTCAGCCACTACATTATACTTTCTAGACTTTTCCAGACATTTCACCTACCACTCTATTCCAGACATGCCTCCTAGAATTAGGGTCAGTGGTCTCCTGATGAGCCCCAGTTCAATTCTCTTCCTCTACTTGGCCCCTCCCATTGTTCCCCCTCTTTTGGCATGAAATCAGTCTCCTGGCATGGTTTCAAGGTTGCGGGCTGGCCTAGACCAGTCTGTTAATGTGGTGGTTTAGCACTACTGTGTTAACTAAGGGGTATGCTGAATAGTGACGAGAAGACTGAACAGAATTAAAGCAACAGGGAAACAGTTTATTTGTCTGGAGCTCAACTAAAGAAAAGACAACAGTTTAAGGGAACTCTAGATTTAACACAGAAATGCACTTGACAAAAAAACTATGCAAGAAAAGGAAAAAAAGCTAAAAAAGGAATAAGGGAACTGCTTTTAAAGGCCAGGGAGGCTGGTCAAAGAGAAGCAGTGGGAAGGGGAAGCCACTTTCTCTTCTCTCTCTCTGGTGGTAGCAACTTTTATCTCTTGAAGTCTCTGAAAAACACAACACAGTGAAAAGTCCTCTCCCCAACCCAGGATGTTATTTGGGGAAGCTTTCGACTTGCAGTTGTGCTGGCTTGGCTCTGATGCTGATAGTGGTAGGTGGAGTCAAGCTACAAGGCCTGGGAGTCGGAGGAGAGGGGCCATGCTGCTGTTCTTCAGCTTACACGAAGCTAAAGAGAACAAACTTTTGTTGTTTCGGGCTTTTAAGCTCTTTAAGTCTCGCGCAAATTTCACATTCTTCTCGGTTTTGCCTCTTCGGATTGGCTAGTGGTCTGGTCTCCACTTCTCTTCCCAAGATCTTCGGCTCCAACAAAATGGCGGTTCCTGCCAAAATTTGCGAGCCGACTGCTCTCTGGCGCTATGTTTTTTTACTAGCTGTGGGCTGGCTGCCGCTTCTCCAGGGCACCTACTGACCACAGGAACTTTCAAACAGGGTCCCCAAGGGCTGCAGGAGCCACCCGGGCAGCCACCGCACGCACACTGCCACGCAGGGGCCATTATCGGGGCTGCTGGCACTGCGGGATCTCTTGCTGGGCTCCCTCGTGGCAGCGCGGGGGCCAGCACAGCCACCGGGGCACTTTCATAGCAGTGCGGAGGCCAGGCACTGGCTACGGTGGCGGGGCGTTTTTGATGTTACTGCCCCACGGCCATGGGCACTGGGGCACTGCCAAGAATCGCCCATGGGCAGCAGCCAGGTGGCGCCAGGACCACACCGGTAAGGGACTCGAACTCGCAGCAGCGCCGTGCCCAACTCGAGCCAGCGGGACCAGCCAAGCTCCCCCCGGCCCCACTGCTGCTCACACGGCCGAGCCGGGGCCACGCTAGAACTAAACCCACCCCACACTGGCAATTTCCTCCGAGGAAAGGGTCGAGCCGCCCACACGTGTCTCCACTGTGTTTTGGTAAGTTCTTACTAAGGGAAACTGTGGGGGGACAGCTGGAGCAACCCCCTCGCCTCTCCCCGACCAGCTCTGAAGGGCAAAGGTGGTGGAGGGTGGGGGAGAGTGAGGGAAGGTTATTAAGGGAAGGGAAAAGAAACCAAAAAAACCCACCAGGGTCTAAAAGGAAACATCCCCTTTCCTCCCTCCCTGGCTCCCTCTAAGAACCCAGCACCCCCCAACACTCTCCCTCCAGCAGACCCAGCACTCCTCCCCTCTCCCAACCCCCCCACAGTTAGCTTTATCAATGTCTTTCTCAGGGCAGGAGAGGCCTTTCTTCTGTCTGTTAAGAAAACTTCTAACATGGAATGATAAACACCTTGGGAACTGCATAGAAAACTAAAAAAAAAAAAATTTCCAGAAGGCTAGAGAATGAGAGAATTATAAAGAAGCTTGAATTTGCAATCATATGGAAATGCTATTACCTACAAAAATAAGTTTATTCTGTGGTAAATAGCCTTGCTGAATATAATCTGATTTAAATGAGTGAGAGCTCAGATACAAATGGAACCACAGGCTGCCAAAATATATTAGACTGAGTTTGTCTTGTCTTTCTCTATCTCACAACTCTACTTGAGCCAGCTTGAACAAGGCAACTGGACTAGATGAACCTAAAATGTCCTTGCCAACCTGAACCATTCTGAGGATCTGTGTTTACACTCATGTGAATCAGACATGCTCAAACTCCTCGAATAAACTAGTACTCCATGAATATGGATTTTTCTTGTATGTTCTAATTAACAGATATCTGTTCAGGTTAGTAATGATTTAGTTTTATGATTAAATATTTAGTTAATATTTCAGGCTGCATGAATCTAAACTTCTCAGAGTTTGAAAAATACCTTGAAATAAACACATTAACAACTAGTTTCAAGGATACTGTTTATTTATTCATAGGAGAAGGTGACTTTTTCCCCAGGCGGGCTTGACAGATTTTGAAGTATGTGTGCAGAACTTAGACAGATTGCCGCAATATTTCATAGCAATCAAACTTTTTTGCAGTTGTGACAGGCAATGATTCCTTTGACAGCAAGGCACTGAGTGAATAACTGCAAATGGCTCTTTGGTTTAACGACAGGATTCAGCTGTACAAATGATGAAACAGGGGAATAGTAAACCAGAAGTTTCAAATGTAATGTTCTTATTAATAACATTATTAGATAGCTTGCAAAATATGAAATAGATAAAAAAAAATCACTTGGCAATTACATTGATACACAGCTGTAAAGGAAAATAACGCAGGTACCTCCAAAATGCTGGGCAATGGAAGGACTTAGGAAAAATTTATTTTTCAAAGGTGAGAATGCTAAACTTAATGATGTGTACATCAGGCATGAAAGAATGCAAAACTTTTTCCTTTCTGAGCCTTCTTAATAGCTTAGTGGCCCCCCCTCATGGGAGCTTCAAGATCATCTTTCAAAAAGTTATCTTTTCAGGGAGTTAACTGCTCTACAAGACTGAAGAAGGAGAGAAATCCAAATTTAAGTCTCCCAGCTACCAAACGTCTCTTGAACAAAAAGAGAAATCATTAAATCAGCCGACCTCCTCGCCATCTCTTATGCAGCGTCCACTCAATCCCGCTTCAACCACCTGAGACATTCATAAGTAATATTCATCACGGCTAGGCTTCGTGAATGAAAATATGGGAAGGGCTCTACCCACGCTTGCTGCAAGCACACTGATAGCTAAAAAGGGCAATGCAGGATAGGCAAGTCTGGTTGCAAAAAGCACAATGGAAAGTATCCTTTGGCAGTATTGGCGAGGCATGGCTCTTTCTGCATTTTCTTTTCTCCTCAAAACTGATTCTATGTGCATTCTCAAAGGAGGTAGCAGCATTACAGGTGGTGTGTCTCCATGTCTCTGGGTAGGAGGCCAGGGGAGGGGCACTGATGACAATCAACATGACCAGCACTGAGATGTTTTTTCGGGGGGGGTCCTTGTATCTCCTCTTTGGGGCTCCTCTGTTGTGGCAGCCAGTGACGAGTTCACCCTAGAGCACAATCTTACAGAGGTGATGATCCTTCATCCTGGAGACGTGCCCTGCCAGCGCAGCTGCGTCCTCAGCAGCACGGCCTCAATATTGGTGACCCCTGCCTGTTCAAGGACAGTGGCATTAGTCATGTAGTCAGTCCAGCAGATGTTTAGGATTACATTGAAGCAGCGCTGATGGAAGTGTACGAGGAGTTCCAGGTGGTGGCAGTAAATGACACATGACTCAGACCCATATAAAAGAGTAGACAGTAAAATGGCTCTGTAGACACTAATCTTCGTACTTTTCTTCAGGTGTTAATTGCACCAGACTCTTTTATAGAGCTCTCCAAAGGCTCTGTATGCCTTTGCTAACCTGTTATCTATCTCCTTGTCAATCTTACCATCCAAGGAAATGATACTTCCTAGATAGTTGAACTGCTGGACTGACTTAAGCTCTGACTTGCCTATGGTGATGTGGGGATGATGGAAGACTTTCTGAGGTGCAGGTTGGTAGAGAACTTCTGTCTTCTTCAAGCTGGCTTCCAGACCAAAAAGCTCAGCAGCCTCTGCAAAGCAGGATGTTAAGCACTGCAGAGCTGCTTCTGTGTGAACAACGAGGGCAGCATCATCAGTAAAAAGCAGCTCATAGACAAGGTGATTTAGGGTCTTGGTGTGGGCCTTCAGTTGCCTTAGGTTGAATAAGCTCCCATCAGTACGATATCGGATGTAAATGCCGTTATCTTCATCAAGGTCTGTCGTGGCCCTTTAGAGCATCATGCTGAAGAAGACTGTGTGGTGCAAGAACACAACCTTGTTTCATGCCATTGGTTATTGGGAAAGGCTCAGAGAGTGCATCACCATATCTGACTTGGCCGCGTTGATCCTCATGTAAAGGATAATTATTTTGAGGAATTTGGGAGGTCAACCTAATCATTCCAAGATCTGCCACAGGCCTTTTCTGCTCACAGTGTCAAACACTTTGGTGAGATCAACGAAAGAGTCCTTTGTTTTGTCCCTACACTTCTCTTGCACTTGTCTGAGGACATACACCATGTCTGTGGTGCTCCTATTGGCTCTGAAACCACACTGACTATAAGGTAAAAGTTGTTCTGAGGTAGCTGGTACTAGTCTGTCCAAAAGTATTCTTGCAAGGATTTTACCAGAAGTAGAGAGCAAAGTAATGCCCCAGTAATTTGTGCAGTCTCATTTTTCTCATTTCTTCTTGCAGAGGTTGATGATAACTGCATCATGGAGATCTGGTGGTAGTTTGCCTTTTTCCCAGCAGCGCACAATGAGCTCATGAAATTTGGCATGGAGTGCTTGGACTCCATGCTTCTAGATTTCAGGCAGGTTTCCATCAATCCCAGCTGCCTTGCCAGTTTTCATCTGCTGTATGGCCTTAAGAGTCTCTCTCATATTAGGGGCTCTATCCAATTTGTTTTTCACCAGTTGTTGTGTAATATGCTGAATTGCTGAGCCTTGGACTACATGGCTGGCACTGAAGAGAGTTTTGAAATGTTCAGACCATAGATTCAGGATGGAGGTTTTATCTGGAAGAAGCATTTGGTCATCTGCATTTAGTAATTGGCTTTGAACATGTTGTGTGGATCCATACACTGCTTTTAGAGCTTCATAGAACCCTCTGTGGTCACCCAAATCTGCACATAGTGGAGTCTTTTCTGCTAGGTTGATCCACCACTTGTTTTGCGTGTCTCGAAGTTTCTGTTGGAGCTTGCTACATGCAATATGAAAGGCTGTTTTCCTTACATGGCAAGATGGCGGGGCAAGGTGTGCTTGATGAGCAGTTCTCTTTTTTGTCAACAAATTCTGGATCTCTTGATTGTTTTCATCAAATCCGTCTTTGTTTTTCTTCGAGGAGAACACTAAGGATTCTTC
>VXBA01000063.1:0-28498 GCA_013399895.1 Serilophus lunatus
CCCATAGGCTAAGCTATTGTCAAATGAGCCTGTAGCACCCTGAAGTGAATAGCTAGAGAACCCTCACAGGCACAATCAGAAAAAGCAGTGTGTGTTTTGAATTTCCTCCACCCTGGAGATGACGTAGAGTTATCTCTGGGAAGCTATGCTTGTTTCTCCACAGATTATAGCCATCAGTGGATTTCTGCTTGTTGTGTTCGGCCTGTCCTGGATCCTGCCCTTTGCTGAAGACTGGATGGTCCGGCCAAAGCAGAACATGTGGATCACACCAGAAAATATGACAGGACAGGACTCCATCTCTCTTGCGACTGTCCCAGCAGAAAATCCATTTTGAACAGCATTAATATGGCTTCATGGACAGAGCGTTTGCCTCCAGCAGTCATTGAACTGATGTGAAGAGTATCCAATTGTTGAAAGAGACAGTAAAGAAATTGTAAATTGATGATAGCTAAAAATTGGCTGAATAGACTGTTTTAGGGTTCAAGAACATCTGGCTTGCTGTCATCCTTGCCAGAAACCAGATTATTGGCCCTTCTATCGCCATGCTTGTTAAGATTTCTGCAAGGGCCCTGCAGAAATCTCTATAAGCAGTTTTGTGGCATAAATTCGAAAAAAGAGAAGTATGGAGGAAGACAGCAAGCGGGTCAGCATCAATTGATTAAATAAATATTGATAATATTCAGATATATCCTTTGTGAATTTCAGCACATCCTTAAATGAGCAAAAGCAGAAGAGCTATTGCTTCTGGTTACTGATAAAGTATAAGGCAAACTTTGTGACAAAGCAAACTAATGCAATGGCCTTAGCCCTTTCTGGTTTGCTATTAGATGTTGATTTGGTAAGGCATGCTATGCTACAAAACAGAGCTGCTATTGACTTTTTATTGCTTGCTCATGGCCACGGATGTGAAGACTTTGACGAAATGTGCTGCATGAATCTATCAGATCACTCGCAGTCTGTATATGCACAGCTACAGAATTTATAGGAGCTGACATCAAAGTTGAAGGTCCAAAGCGATTGGGGTTTGTTTGGCCTGTTAACAAGATAGGGCATTACCAGTTAACTGTAAGAGTTAGTAAAGCAGGGTTTAGTGATATTGCTTGTCATTCTTATGATGTGCTTTTATTTAGCTGCTTGCTGTCATGCATAAGAAAATCGCTTATGCAGTCTGTCAACGGAATAATGCTCGTGCAAAAAGAAAAACAGGGAATTATAGAGGGATTTTTAACAGAGAGAGGGCACGGCAAGGCCTACATGCTCAAGCAGTGCCTGGGCCTCAAAAACAAGGATGGCTCAGCCTTGAGCTAAGTTGAAGATAGAACTTAGAAAAATAATTAGACAAAAATAGAAAGAGTAAGGTAAGAAGAATGTAAACATAGGGGGTGTGCATATGCAAATGTATAACCAATTAATTATTAGTTAGGACGCATGCTTTGTGTGTGGGAAAATGAACTATTATATAAACTGCATCTTTTCTGCAATAAACGAGCATTTCACCATTACTTCTGTGAAGACTTGTGATTTGACTCGGATGGACCCCGACAACATGTTGGTTGATAGGAAACTGAATTTGGGCCAGCAGTGTGCCCAGGCTGCCAAGAAGGCCAGTGGCATCCTGGCCTGCATCAAGAAGAATGTTGCCAGTAAGACTAGCAAAGTTACTCTTCCTTTGTACTTGCCATTGGTTAGGCCACAGCTCGAGTACTGTGTCCAGTTCTGAGTGCCTCAGTTTAAGAAAAATGTTGAGTTGCTGGAATGTATCCAGAGAAGGGCAACGAGGATGGTGAAGGGGCTGGAGCACAAGCCCTCTGAGGAACGGCTGAGAGAGCTGGGATTGTTCAGCCAGGAGTAGAGGAGGCTCAGAGGTGACCTTATAACTACCTGAAAGGAGGGTGTAGTCAGGCGGGGGTCGGTCTCTTCTCTCAGGCTCCCAGTGACAGGTTGAGATGACAGTCTTAGGCTGCATCAGGGGAGGTTTAGATTGAATATCAGGAGAAACTTTTTCACAGAGAGGAATTTCCCATTGGAAAGGGCTTCCCAAGGTGATGATGGAGTCACCGTCCCTGGATGTGTTTAAGGATAGGCTGGATGATGAACTTAGTGACATGGATTAGATGGTTTAGATGTTAGATTGGTGTTGGATAGGTTGTTAAGTTAGGTAAGAGGTTGGACTTGATGATCTCTTGTGTTTTTTACAACCTTGTTAATTCTGCGTAAATTGAACATAACTTCCACGATGCATCTTTTTAATGTGATATCTTAAATACACTATTGTTTAATAATTAATTAAATTTTTAAACACAGAAGGTGCAATGGCTCGAAGATACTTAATATTTTACCAACACTGAGGAGCATAAAAGACTTTCCTCAGCCATTTCCAGATAGCATAAAAATTGGTGGGATAATAAATAATCAGAAAGCCAGCTACTGCTACGCAATGATTGTATTTTATTGTCATTTTGGCAAAAAATACATCATTGGTTTATTGAACTTGACACAAAAAGAAGATCAGTTCTATCCAGAACTGCTCCATCAGTGTCAAGACTAGTTACATTATATCTGTTTCAGTGTTGCCATCCCTCCTTTCAACTTTGTTACCCGATAGTGCGCAAGTCCCTTCAGTGTCATCTGCAGGATGAGTTGTCCGGATGTAGGGTAGTTTTTGTAGCTGTCTGGGGGTTACTATATTTCTTTTGCAAATGTCTTCAACATGAGCTATCTCTGTTATGCACAGCAGTTATGCAGATAAAGGTAGGATTTCCAAACATGTAGTGGATCAGCTGGCTTAGGCATGACAGCTTCACTTGAGATGCTGAATGTCCGGAAACCCAAATCCAAGAGCCAATATCCTGAAATCATGCCTGAGTCAAAACGATTTGTTCTGGGTTGAAATTTCTAGAGGGAAAAAAACCCCATATATGCTCTAGGAGAACAATTTCTTTCTTCTATTTCATGAAGAAATCTCAGAACTTATCCCACAGAGCACAAAAAAAGTGGGTTTTTTTGACAACTTTGTTGACTGAAAGCTGATGCAAATAGCACTGAATAGCCAAGAGCAGGGTGAATTTCTCTACAGTTTCAATAAGTACAGAACAAAGCAGGATGAGGAGTGACTGACCTAGTCTTCACATCCCTTTCAATTCCTTTGCTTTTCAGTTGATTCATGTGGTGGGGTCTCCTGTTCATAAAGAATAAGACTTTAGAACCTCAAATATTTTACTACAGTAAAATGAGCCAGGAATAAGAGCATATTCTGTCACAGCCGAGGTTTCTAAGGGTAATAGTAGTTATTAACTTGTGAAAATTTTAGCAATAGTTTTTTAAAAAAGATCACTGAATCAGTGTTCAACAGATACCCTTGAAGACTGAAAATGGACCAGTTTAATTTCATAATTAAGATAAAATCCCATAAGTATTACAGACATTATAGAACAGTTAGTCTAACTTCTCTTTCAGTAAATCATTAGGTACCAGTTTTTAGAGATCACACAGGAACATTTTAAAAAAACGAAAATGTCTTGACTTAAGGGTAGGCAGGCTTCCTGAAAGACACATAATCATGTCTCACTTAGAAAGGTAATATGGCAGCTGACTTCCACTAGTCTTCAGTAGATCAAAAGGATACAGATAGCATAATTAAAACTTGAGTGACTGCATAGCAAAGTTTCATAGTAGTTGTAAAAGGTTACGAGCTGTGAGAAAAATGGAAGAAATTTTTCTGGTATTAATGCAGTATAAGCTTTTGACTACAATGATGCTTCTATGAATATCCATACTGGTTTGCCCAGTTAAAGTCAGAAAACAAACTGTTCCACAGGATTGATATTAATGCCAGTTTATAAATTTCAGAGTAAAATATAGGAAGACTATTTTTACAAGTGGTATTGCCACTTTCAAGAATATATTTTACAACTTAGAGAAAACCAACAAAAATCTCAAAACAAGCAGCAAGTCAGCAGCTGAAGAAGCAGCTGACAAGCAAATATTTACGAAAGCACACATAAAATACAGATTTATGTTTATAACCCTAGGCATTCCAGTAAGAAATTATTGAGTTTTGAAAAAACATATATGATCAGAAAAGAAAGTATCGTCTTACTATTCAAGCTCTGTCTGAAAATTCAGGCACTATGGGTTGAATTTCTGACTCTGCCTCACTCTCCCTGTATGACCTTTGGCAGGTCACTCATGTCTCAGTTTCCTCTCAATAAAATGGGAATCATGTTTCTGTGCTGCGCAAGAGGTTATACCAGGTAAATTCATTAATATCTGAGCCTGATAATGCACAGAAATAAGGAGCAAATAAATTAGACATATATCAGAGAAGTTGGTGGCTACAAAAGTCTGTGTTATCATGACAGAAAAACTATTTCATAAATATGTTGTACAATTTTTTTTTTCTTTGACATTTAGAGTTGTTGGACTTTTACCAAACTACAAAACATCTTCCAGCTTCATTAGCAGAGCTGCAGCCTGAAAAGGTAGCAGATGCCACATGAGAGAAGGCATCTGTTCTGCACCCTTCCTGCTTTAGGTAATTATGTGCAAAACAACTTAGATATGCAATCCCTGAAAGTCAAACCATTGCCTCAATAAAATCTTGAGCTACTCAAAGGCAGTGAGAATGTGTTAAATGAATTTACAGTGAAGTATACCTCCTTAAATTTGTGTGTGTGTGTGTGTGTGTGTCTACAACTGTGTTCGTCTGTTCCTGTGTGAATCTATAGACACACAGATACAATTCCTTTTTCTCAAGAAACTGGTTGACAAAGCAGTAAAAGAAAGCTCAGGTTTGTGTAAATGAATTGGAGCCAGCTGGTGAAATATTATAAACTGAAGAGTTCATAAGGTCAAAGAGACATATGGCTGAGATGCCAAAATTTTGCATTAGGTCAGAAAGTATCACCACAAAAAGAAATACACAGGAGTATTTCTGATACTTTACAAAAGGGCTAGGAAACAGATAATGATCCATCATTGATATCTTAGGTTTTTTGTTCTTACAGATTCCAAACTACAATTGCCTCTAGTTAATAACGTTGATTTAGCTAATGGATGAGACTGACTAGGACAGCTTATACCTCAGAATGTAGATAATAACACTTTTACATTTTAGCTGAGTATTTACACTCCTGCTAATTTTGTAGTAATCTCAACCCTTCTTCTCATCAGCTTTTCTGTTGCTTATCTATCAAAAACATCTACCTTTCCCAGGGCAGGGTGCCATAAACTACACAACTGTCATGATCCCCTCTGCAGAAGGACTCTCTGCAAGTAGTTCTCCTTTAAAAATTTAGAAATATATTCTTGTATTCTCAGTAACAGAGGTCAGTGTTTTAGAAGAATCAGATTTGAAGAGTATCAAGGGCAAGACAGACCCCATTGGCTCTGAGGGGTTTCTTTCCCATCAGGCTTCTTTACAAACGCAATAGAGTTTATTTCTATATTAACTCTATCCCTATGTCACTAGTTGAGGACAGTAAAGAATATAAAGTTTTCATATTTGCAACTAAGAACTTGAAAATTCTTTGGGATACCAAGTACTTCATGGCTTCTCCCAAACTAAGATGATTTGGTCATTATTGTGCAATTTTAAAAAGAGAATTTGAACCAAAGCCATGATTAAGGTGAGCTATATACATATACATGTATATGAAACAAACAAATCTACAATGAACCATGAATTAAGGAAATTTGGATAAGAATACAACTATTAGCAAAATAACGTGCAGAATGTTCAGTGTTTCTCTGATACAACAGCAACATATTAGCAGTTGCAGTTGTGGGATCTATTCTTACATTTTCTTTCTTAATGAAAGGAAGGAAAGAAAATGTCTAGAAAATATTCTGTTGATCAAACATACACCTGAAGAGGTAAGGAACAATTCAGCTGTGTCTGCTGCTTTTTATTCCTGTTAGATTTTTGTTTGCTTACAAATGATGTTAAATTCCAAAATTCTAATTTTATTGTCTATTGATTTTTTACTATTATTGCGTTATACCTACATACAGGAATTCACAGTCCAGAGATTTTTACAAACTGTGCAGTGGGAACTGTACACAGGGACCTTCGCCTCCAGTTTGCATCTGAAGGTGCTCAAAGGTCTTGCAGGTAGGGATACAAAGGTGCAGTTATAAAGAACCAAGGAAATGAAGGCAAAATCTTGTCCCTGCTACGTATGTGCTGTAGGACAAAAGCTCACAGATTTCTGAATACCACAGCCCTACTAGTGTCAACATTTCATCACCATTAATGTGCTGTTCTATCCTCCAGTCTTCACCACATACAGCCAGGACTAGACTAGATTTGGCTTTGCATTGCAAGAACTGTAATGCTGCCATCACAGAATCATTTCATATTTTTATTCACAGAGAGTTATCAGGAAACTTTTCCATTCTGTTACAGCCGTGGAGCGAAATGTCCTAGGTAAGCCTACTATAACTGCTTTCAAGTGTATAACTGTCAAGAGCTTTCATTGAAACTGGATATTTACAAAGGACCTCTTGTAACTTTTTCAATAACCTGCACAAAAGTCATTCAGGATTTTGAGGCTGGAGAAGAGTAACTTGTCATTTTTTACAGCCTACTAGTCAAATGAAAAGTCTCATTGGTTCATGAGTGAGGAACACAAAAAGATTTAGGTTATTGACAGTGAAGTCTTCAAGAGGTGGACCACGCACCTACTTAAGATGTTAGTTATAGAGCAAGCTAGATAAGCAATACATCATTTCTGAGTCGTTTGTCAAGGAAATAACATGCCAGGAAATATTGACAAATGTAGAAGAGCATCAGGTTCAACAAGATACATTCTTTACAGGTAACATCCTATCCTTCTGGGACATGAAGGGCAGAAAACAGAAAAAGTTCTTATCAGAAAAGGTGAAAAACAACCAACATAGACTAAGTAACTTTTAACTACAGTTTAAGGAAATAATAAACCACTATATATTTATACTGAATTTCATTTAGATTCTATAAGTCTAAAGAACAAATCTGGAGAAGGAGAATGCCTCATTGAAACAAGGGTATTGATACAATAATAGATGTATCAAGAATTTGTTAGAAGGAAAACAACCTACTGAGCAGTATGGCTACTGTAACTATTGAATTAGAATACTCTGAGAGTAATTTAATCGGGGCTATAACTTAGTCTAGGGCACTGCCTTGCCGTCGTCCATTTGCTAGGACTCCTCTTAGCAAGGCAGTAATTTGTGGCAAGAAGCACTCTCCTGACATCTTCTTTATTGGTACGTATAGCCTATAATACCAGGGTATGAGGCATATAGAAAAGCTACAATACTCTTAAGATGTATGTCACATATACAAATAAGGACACTGCCAGCCTTTTTTTCTCAGGTATAATGCAAATGAATTTCTCCTCCACTATTGCCAGCTGTAACTTAGCCATTTTACATTTCCTAACAGATGAAGTAAGGAGGTCTCAGTCTTTTCTCACACTCCAGGAATGAGAGTGTCTGTTGGCCCAGATCAAAGGTAACACCAGAAGCACTTTTATAATTCAGTTCAACATTAAACGGATGGCAGAGCTAAGGGAAGAAGATGCTTTGGAGATAGAAAAACAATAATCCCTTGGGGAAGCCATCGTGTGTTGAAAAACCAGGATAAGCAATGATAAGGCTACAGACCTATGCAAGCCACTTTGTCCCATCTGTATTGCATCTGTCTGAGAAGGAGTGCATTCCCCCATAGCAGCGCTCACAGCGCTGTGCTTTACTTTGGTAGCTAGAAAGGTGCTGATACACACCAGTGTTTTCACTACTGCTGAGCACAGCATTGGGACTGTAATGTTCCTTTCCCAATCAAGGACAAGATTCTGGCAGGGACACAAGTAGGCCAGCTGACCCAAGCCGACCAAAAAGATCCATACCATACGACATCAGCTAGGATATAAAGGCTAAAGAAAGGAGCAGGAAAGGGGGCAGTCACAATGGCTGCCTGCTATAGAAACGACTATGTGTGCTGAAGCCCTGCTTCTCAGGATGTGGCCAGACATTGCTATTGATGGGAAGTAGAGAATAAACCTTGTTATATTTTGCTTTGGTTTTGCACGCAGAAGCTTTGCTTTTGCTTTAATAAGCCGCCTTATCCCAACCCATGTGTTGTTTTCCATCTTACTCTCTCCCCTCTGTCTGGCCGGGAAGTGGAGGGATACAGCGACCGAGTAGGCACTTGGCGTCCAGTTAAGGTCAACCCGTTACATCATTTCATGAATATTGGCACTTTACTGAGACACAAATAAAGCCTAGAAACGTACTACAGATTGGGCTGGACCTATAAAATCTACAGACATCTGTCTTCAAGATTTTAATTTCAGTTAATGTTTTGCTGTGTCTCTTCTGGTTATCACTGTCAGTATCCACCAAACTTGGAGTGTATGCTGTCCCTTAGCTGCATAGGTACAACTGACAGCATTGGCTATCACAAGATTCACTTTCTGAAAGGAAATGACTGCATTCAAAACACTTGCAGGATCTTGGCAGTTATCATTGCCACTACTGCAGCAAGCAGAAGATGATAAGCTGTTCTCCTTCAAGCAGTAGGTTCTGCTCCTGCTGAGCAGTGGTTGGCAGGAGGGAGTAAGCGGCAGCAGTATCTAAAGATTAAATTCTTGTAGTAGGGAGTAGCCTGCTCTGTGATGAACTTCGTGAATCCAGTAAGAACTGGAAACTAACACCGCAAATATATGTGGTGGATAACTTTTAATTTGTGCACTTTTAAATGTGCATTTTCGTTTTCTTTTGATCTTTGTTTTGGTCAGGCTTGCCTAAGAGGCAAGATTCATGATGCTAAGTAGTACCCCTGGCCTATTTCAGCCCTACAACCTCCGTCTGCCCAAGAAGAGAAAGCTTTCCTCATCATACTGAACAGTGACTGTGTTGTCTATGTGCTTCACAATGGAAAAATAGTGGTAAAGTTCATCTTTAGACTAATAGCTGCCTTATCACTGTTAAACTTCTTTATGTTTGTTTGTATATGGAAAGCAAGTGAAAACTGATAAAATGCAATATATTCAGATTGTATAAGGTAAGTTAATCTTACTGCTTTTATTCATGTAGAAATAGTTATATCATACAGAAATAAAGATTTCTTTCTTTCTGGTGGTACTGAAGCTCAGTGATGCCTAAAGCCTGCCTAAAACAGTATTACAGAAAGCACGTGACTAATAAAGGCCAAAGAATTATTTAAATCCTTGATGGTTTTGTTGTATTGCAGAGGATGTAGATGCAAGTGAATGGCATGATGGTTCATGGCTTTCTTATCTAAATATTAGGATTTTTTTGCATTTTGAACTACAGGGTAAAAAATGTTGGGAATCCTTGAGGTCTCAATGTATAGTAATTTAGCCTGTTCCTAAGCTTAATAGGCAAAATTAATGCCCAGGTACACTAAGGGTAATCTATTTGTGTTTTAAAGGCAATAAGGCTTTAAACTTGTAGCATTTCACTCACAAAATGCAATTACAATTCAGTGTTAAAATGAACCCTAAAGTAGGGGGGAAAAAAACCCAAACGCCAAAAAACCCCAAACCAACCAAACAACAACAGAAAAAAAAAACCCAAAAAACCAAAAAAACACAAAACAAAACAAACCAACCACACACAAACCCCGTCCCAAATAACACAAGATAAAAAACAGAGGTATGCGTTGAGGGAAGGCATGCTTTTTCCATAAAAGAGAAATATGTTCCAGGAAGAAAAATTATAGCTGGAATATTCTACCTTACTATTAGAACCTCTGAACCTGCAATTTAAAATGCAGTTCATTGTACATTCAAAAAGACCAAGGTTAGCACTCCATACAGAATTTTTTGTGCTTTTGTACATTTTTCTCAAAGGTTGAGAGGAATAACATGTCTTAAAATGCAAAAGATTTTACTGATTTCTCTTTGTGTGTCATAAAATAATATATTTTTTAAATTTACCTTAATGGAAACTTTTATTCCCCAGAGACTATCTGAGAACTTACTGAAAAGTAATACATTCGGTCTGGGATGGAGAGACTAAGAAATTCTGTGCACACAAGGAGCATGAGCTGTGAGTAGAGAATGCTGTGCTCCCCTGAAGATTGCATAGAAATTCTGGTTACAAAACTTTATTGAAGAATAATTGAAGGGGGACAGCTGGAAAAACAGTATATCAGCTAGAAAAGTAATCCTGTTACATATGAGTGAGAGATTCATTCCAGCATTTGGCTTATTAGCATCTCTAGAAAATATTCCTTTACTTTGTAGGCTGTTTGGGTTTTTTTCAGTGGATTTCACCTTGAGTCTTTTTCATTAACTGGAGCTCCCCCTCAAGGAATACAATGGGAAACTAGTTTTGCAATAAGAGACAGATTTCTCATTTTGACTAAAACAATCCCTATATACTAACCTACAAAATCTTAGAGATTTTCTTCAGCATATTCCCTTGCTTACTGCTGATACATAGTTTGCAAAGCAATTTCATGTAGAAGTGAGGCTGTTCTTAAATAAAGAAACGTTGGCCAGAAAAGATTAGAACATTGATCCGAGTGACTTTGGGGATTTAAGTATCGTTTTACTCAAGCTGCAATTCCTGTACCATAAAATGTCTGTACCCTCACTCTGCTGTAGTAAAAAAAAAAAAGCCTATGTTTTGGCTCAGCCCTGTCCTCACACTTCAGCAAAACTTAAACGAGACCTTCCAGATGGGTCACTGCATTGACCTCTTAGCACAGCACCACTCCAGCAGCCTTACTGCCCACTGTTAGCCAAGGAAGTACACTCAGAAGACAGTGATAATTTCCAGTGTCAAAAGAAAGGACACAGAAATACAAGTTGCCTGCATTCTGTTATGGAGGTCTAGGCAATGGTGTCCAGAAATATTCTCTAGGATGGTCAAAACTCTGGAAGGAACTCTTCTAAGACATGAAGATCTCCAGCTTTGTTTTGCATTTCTTCAGCCTTACTTCTCTAATACAGACAATTTTCAGTTCAGATAAAGAAAACTAAATCCTTTCAAAAAACCAGCACATTGTTATTTTGGGGTGGAGCAGAGGAATGAGTCATATATGACAAATGTTAAACACCTGGCTGAATTCATATTGCAGCATCAACAGTGTGATGATATCTAAACAGGTAGGGCTGAGGGAAAGGAGTCAATACTCAGTATCAAACCACTATCACTAAGCATGACAGTATGAGTAAGAATAGCATCATCTGGAATAGGATTTCATTCTCTCCTCAGTGCCCCTGGTGTCCCTTCACCTTAACTTGTCACAGGACGAGTCACACCACATAAAATTGTCTTAAACAGGAAAAGTTACCCATGACTCCTAGAATTTGACCAAGATAGTCTTCTCAATAGTTTTGATGTCAATACAGTTTTCTCTGTCTGTGCACATTCAGTCACACTGAGGTGGTAAAATTATTATATATAATTTTGAGAGATCTAGCTAAGACATTTATCCTAACTAAAAGAGAATTCCTGTTGAGTAAATGGTAGCAGTCTGTGACTATTTCCACCTCCTCGCATTGAGTCAAGATAATACTGACTGTGCCACTCCTATAGGATCTAACCATCACTGACTCTCCATATTGTCACATTATTTATTCTTTGATTTCTTCTTCAAATTGTGGCAGTTAGCAAGATGCTTAAGGAGCCCAACCTTCCTGGCAATGGGTACCTGGTTTTGTTAAAATTGGAACTGTTGGTTTTCCTTGCTGTTTACTTTCTTTTTTTTTCTCCTTTTTTTTTTTTTTTTTCTTTTTTTTTTTTTTTTTTTTTTTATTTTGTTTTTTTTTTTTTTTTTCTTAAACAGCATATAGGCTGAGTCTCTGCAATGACTTGACTGAGAATAGGGGAGCAGAGAGAAAGATGCAGGCCAAATGTTTGCTTACTATCATCATAGTTAATAAAGCTTATTTCTGCTGATGGGAATAAAGATGATTTCTGCATTATTATGAATTTGAAGTCCCTAGAGCTATGAAAACAACTTCAGAAATATTATTTTTAAGGTTTCTCCAGGGACCTGGTTCCACACTTAGCAGCTCGTGGTACAATTCAGCATGGTATGATTAGCTGCCAGAATCTGGTTTTAAGCTACAGTTTTCTGCTATTTTTCTTGCATAGTAATTAGATTTTGTATTTTTCAGGCCCTCACAGTTTTGCAGTAGGCTCTGAAAACACAGTGTTGATGTAAGAGAGGCAAACATCTTCTTGCAGTTGCTCAATCCTGAAACTTTGAACTAGGATACTGTCCTTTATTCTTCTTAAGCAGTGGGAGTGAATGTTCCTTCATTCAGGGGCAAGATTGACAGAGATCTAATAGGTAATATGCTTATTTATTCAACAGGGGCTTCAGGGCAGACACAGCCAGTGAAAGTGGAAGCTTTCCTGGAACCTGCTGTACCTACCTACCTGTAACTGTGGTACAGCTATAGAATCTGCTGAGACTGAAGAGTTGCTTTTGCTCCATTTCGAAAAAAAAGTGAGTAGCAACTGTTTGATAATAAGCTGCAGTTTAATGGACAGAAGGTATTTAATTGACTTCATTTTGTCCAATTTAGTTAATTATTGTTCAGCTGTTACAAACAAAGATATTGTTCTACACTATATAACAAACTCTGTAGAACTTAAAGTAAATACTTATAATTCCCTACACACCCAAGAGAGTATTAACTTTTATGTTAATATGACTCTCCATCAAAGTCAAACTTCAGTCTACTTTCCAACTGTAATGACACCACTTTCTTATAATGACTCAGCACAAAAACCTTCTCCCTGTTCTCTAGCAGCTCTTTTTTCTTGCAGGAATATGGACCCTCAGGCTCTTGGCTAAATTTCAAGTCATATATGACTTTGAGAAGAAAGCAAAAGTTACGTGTCTCCACAGGTGATAGTGTTTTCCTGCCCACCCACATTTTACATGTGAAAAGAAATCATCATTGCCTGTCTTCTCTGTATGCTATGGCCTCTCAGATATGACCTGAGAAGTCCAAGTCTATTTGAGGAGGCCTGGAAGGAAATGGTCAGCAGGCTCATGAAGCTATACTTTACACTTTGAAAGCAGTGTAATTGCAGTAGGATTTTTTTATTTTAAATGTCAATTAAATCCCTCAAGTCAAGGGATACATGTCTGACCTTAACCTGTGGAAATAGCCTATATGTCCTAGAGAATGCTTATTCTGATTCTTCTTACCTTCTGATTCTCCTTAGCTAACTAAACCCTTTATTTCTTCACCTACAGCTTCATTTCCATGGATATGCAACATTCATATGTTGCAAACAGTTAATTTACTCTATCATTACATTTATACCCTATCTCCTCATTACTGCTGGCCTCTCATTTGTCACAAGCAATCTGCAACTAAGCAAATGTAAGTTTTTAACATATAGGCTGCATCAGAAATTTCTATTCATGCAAAAAGGAATAATTCCGTGCCCTGTGTCAGCTGGCTTGGTGGTTTGTAAAGACCACTGTCACAGGGTGATTAGAGAGGGAAAGAAGAATTCAGCAAATGCAGGTGTTTGGCTACTGCTACTCCACCAAAGCGAGCACTTTCCATTTGTCTCTGTAATGAGAGGGAGTCTTCCCAGTACCAGGTACATAAAAAAGAATGTATGCATGAGGAAGTCCCCACTGTACAGTTACCCTAATGTTTTCAGACTCTTCAGATAGCTTCTGCTGAATTAGATGCATAAAGGAAGAACTAATCCTGCTGAATCAGGAAATGAGACGATGGGGATACTTTGTATGATTCCCATTAACTTCATATTACAGTCTGCAAGGGCTTCAGCTCTGAATATATGTCACTTGTCTAATTCCCGCTGAAATAAATTGGAATTTGGTATACAAGTTCAAACAAACTGCATGGAGAATGTGAAGGACCCTTGCAAACAGAAAAAGAACATTTTCTGTTTTATTCAGGTATTTAGAGTCTGTATCTCAGTGCTTTGAGTCTCATTTGTAAACTAGAATCATTGAGGCTTCAGAGTAAGGATGCAAAACAATTTACAACCTTGTTCTCTAATATGACTTAAGCTTCTGGTGGTGTACTATTAAAATTTAGAATCACAAGGCAAAAGTTCTATTATTGAGCAACAAAGTTCATTTTAACTGCAGACCGTATGCTCAAGTATCACCAATCTTTCCATATTGTTAACCAAACTACTGGCATCTTCTTGATTTGTTGAATAAATAGATTAATTAATCTAAGAGAGGCATGGTACGCATCCCTATTATCTTCTATTCTCTGCACAAAAAAAGAGCTATCGTGATGTGCACTTTTATTAAATTTTGTCAGTAAAATATGTCTGCTTGATATTGTAAGCATTTGCATTTTATATACTTCAGTTACCATCTGCTAATGGTAATTTAATCATTCAATAAATAACACTAAATAGAGCAACATTAATGAAGATTGGAGAATTTTTTAATATAATGAATCATTTTTTAGTTTATTTCTGCAAACTGCAAGTGCAGCCAGCAATAAAAAGAATAATCCATTAAAACTAGAGCATAATAATGAAAGCTGTTGTTATGGTTCTGGCATAGTAGACGACCAAAGGGGATTGTAAATTCCCAGAGTGATGACTTTCTCTACCCTTTGCTAAGGAATAATGTGTGAATTATTATGCTATAGACAGATGGGACTATTCCAGAGAGGCTGAGATTGTGTGCTAGCCTAGAAGAAGTTCCAGGAGGCATTCATAGCTTGGATAACCACAATGTCCTCAGCAGACCAGGTGGAACCTAGGTACAACCAGACTCTTTTACAGAGTGAAGGCTTTAGATCCCAACTCTGGAAAGAACGCTTTTCAGGGAGGGCACTTCAGGCCTACTGAATAGTTAAGTCACACAAGTTTAAATATAAGTATTTGTTTACAGGTTTTTCTTACTAAATGTATGCTGAGATATGCTTATAGGTATTTATTTACTACCTAAGAGTTTAATTTGATTTTTTACTGTACCCATCAAAGTATTAAAAATATTTTTCAAAGCTTTAAACATAAACTGACTTTGATCCTTTTCTCTGAGTTATAGCCCAGATTTTGTCCTTAAATTTCTATCTTAGTAAAATAGAAATGGGCTTAATCCCAAAATACAAAGCTGAGTTTTCGCATAGTAAATTCCAGTCTGCCAGAGCTCACATCTTATGCACTGAATATCATTTGTAATTCAAATCCTGGATCCAGGAAATCTAACAGTGACCCAGCAGCAGAATATTGTATCCAAGCAATTAGTTAAATAAGAAGATAAAATGATAAAAAAAATATGCCGCGTGGATCAGAACAACTATTCATTTGCCAAGTAGTTTCCCCTCGGCTATGTCAACAGGAGATGTTACTTAGAGAGAACACCTGAGTGTAGTGTTATTCAGTACTCTTTTTGTTCATCCCCAGCATCCACAACAATCAGGGAAGTTGGAGAGCACCTCCCTTCTGTTTCTTTACTGTTTGTGGACCCATTGTTGATGGATTTGTCTAATCCCTGTTTGAATTTGCTGATATGGTCTGTATCCTTCAACTCCCTTCAGAAACAAAATCCACTGGTATGCAGGATCATAGATTATTGCAGGTTGGTTGGATCTCTAGAGGTTACCTAGTCCAACATCCAGAGCATTTTAGGATTAACTTGTTAGATCATGTTTCTTGGGCCCTTCCCCATCTGAGCTTTAGAAATCTCCAAGGATGGAGATTCTGCAGCCTCTCTGGGCAACATGTTCCTGTATTTAACCATGCTCTTTGTGAAAAATACTTTCTTAATTAGATTTCTCTTGTTTTCCTTTCCTCACACCAGTTGGTCAATCTTTCTTTTATACTTTTTTCAATCCACTGTGTAAAAAACTACTTCTTTTATTAATTTTAAAACCATCTTCTCCTAATTTCAGAAAATGCCCCCTATAGTATTGACATGTGGTGAGAACTGTCATGAGTCTTTTTTTACACTCTGAGTAAAATTTCCACACCTTTATAAATATTAAATGCAGTGAAGAGGTCTTTGCTTCTGTTGAAGTGGAAATGATCAATTATGATCAACTATGATCAGCTATGACAGTAAAATTAAATGTAACCAGTGATTTATCCTAGATTGAATGCGACTGATTACTGCAAAATAATTCATTCAAAATCAAGTTTGCAGATTGAGCAATATCTGTAGGCATGGGAAACTATGACATTAGCAAACACTTTGTATTAATGTCCTTTTGTACAAATTCTGAACAATCTGTAATTGTAGTGAGTACAGAATACTTAAAAAAACTTTGGGTCTGGTCAGTGTGTGGTACAGTACTTAATGGTCAGCTGTCTTGGACAAGGGTAGCTATGTCCTTAACAGGTGAGGCTAGATCAGCATCCCAATCCTATCTGCTTTATTTTGCTTGAGATGTTTACATATGAATAAGCTTCTTCAAAGGAATAAATTTCCTATTATTTTTTCTCACTCACTCTGTAACTTTTTGTCTTTTAGTCAAAGACCTGCTAAGCATGCAAAGATCTGCTCATCAATGAAGTGAATTTTTTGCACTGATTGATGCCTTCCTACTATAAACCCATAAAACAATCTTCATCCATTTTAGAATCTTAAGAGGTAAATAATTTACCATGTCAACTACTGCACTAAATAATCCTTGCCTTATGCATTTCCAGCCCCTGTGGGCTGAGGCACCATTTCTTCATTATAATTCTAAAATAAAACATAATAAAATATGTTATCATTGTCTTGAGTAAATGATGACCTCTCAGGCATGTGTTCCTGGGACACAGCAGAGGAAAGATTAAACACAAACAATAAATATAGACAATTGTAAGTAGAGTGCATCAATAATCCAAAGTTCTCTTGAAGAGAAACTTGTCATTCTTTCCAGTGGCAAAGAACAAAGGAAATAAGTATATATGAAATAATGTAGGAAGAATGTCAGACCAGAAGTAGACAAAGATAGAAAGAGAGTAAGACAGTAATGGCCAAGAAATGTAGCACAAACAGGTCCTGAAGCCTCCTGAACAACAGGAGTTACTCAGTATTACTCTGTCTGTGGTGAGTGAAATGGGGATGTTGAGGGAGGAGCAGCTGCAGCAATTGCAGCTGTCCAGGGGCCATTGATCTTTTAAGCACCAGCACAACTCCCTACCGCAGTCTATGCTGGCAGCAAAGTCTGAGTCCATTATAGATGGGTCTGAACATATGTCTGATGGCTGTGGTGACTGACCTCTCAGGGCTTATTGCTGTGGTGTTCCTGCTCTTGCCCCTGTGACCCTACTGTAGTTGCAGAGCCTGGCTTCTCCTTGGCTTCAGATGATGTCCAGTACCTGATACCTAAAGCCTCCTGCTCAGCTGTTTGGCTACTGGCCAGCTGAGATGGTGCAGATCATTCTGTAGATCGCCAGCTTAGTGTTGCTGTCCCATCCCTTTGAAAGTCTCAGCTCACAGTGTGGCTGTTGTGCACATGGATCGGTTGCACTAGCGTACATGGGGTAAACATAGGCATCTGCTTCCAACGTGTTTTGTCTGCTGTGCTAACATCTGGGTGAACCCAGGGACTGCACTCAGGATGTCCTGCATTTCCTTCTGAATTGAAGCCAGAGACATCCTGGGAACAAAAATATCTTCACTGGACAGTGCCTCCCTCTAATTATTTCTAAACCTACATGTCCTTTAGCACCCATAGAACCATTTTGGCAGAGAATGGCCTCTGCAATTTTCACTAAACAAAAAGATTTTAAGTTTTTCCCAGTAGTCTGAAAGGAAGATGGCCGTAGCCCTCTATGAACTAATTTGCCTGAACCCAGCTGAAAGATTAAACCAGCTATTCAGGCACAGGCGAAAAGGAATAGAGCCACCCCCACTATGTTTTACAATTCATTTTAGTGAATTTAGTTCCTATTGGAGACACGAAAGAAGATGACAGCAGCTATAGCCTGCTTTGTTCTGATTATTTCTGGCCTGCTTTAAAAGTAATTTGATATAGAATAACCTGTGTTAGAAGCTATGTCTCTGCCATTTTTCGCAAAGCAAGTTTAGCTTGAGCATCCTTCCTACATTGTCCTGAGAAAGAAGAGTCCTTGCCCATGTTGAGAGAGTGGATTGCTTCCAACACCCCTTCAGCAGCTGGTCTGTCTGCTAAAACAGCCAGTGAGGTTACCACTGGTAACAGTGTTTTATTTTGGATACAGAATGTATTTTTTTCTAGGTCTAAATGTCTGGCAAGCCTATTAATTGTGCTTATTCCAGCAAGAAATTGAAGAGATGTAGATGTAACACCTACTGTCCAAATATTCATTCAAAACAAAGAACCAAACAAAACACCAAAACCACAAAACTGAAAAAAACAAACCAAACCGCCNCCTTAAAAAATCACTTTCATGCTTAGTACTAAAATGTCCTTGCTTCTTTCAAATCCATTAGACTAGAATATTGTTAGACTAAGAAAACGCAATAGAGCTACACAGGCAGTTTCAAGGTAGGGGAAGTATTGGACAATTTGTCATTTTACCATTATTTTCCTAAAATCAAAGGGGCTGAGCCAGTTAAGGATGAGTCAAGGATTTGCCTCATTCCTCTGTTAGAATGCCAAGCCACAAATCAAGTAGGAAAGTAGTGGTGCTCCTTGAGATAATCAAATAGCCCTGTGAAGTTTGAAGTCACTCAAAGTAATCCAACAGGCTCCTTTAGCACTGTGCACCTGAATTCAGCCATCTCAAACAGAATTCCAATGGTGCTGGAAGACTAATCTATGCGTAGGCTGTCCAAATCACTTACCATGAAGAGAAAATGAGATATTATATTGTACCTACTTCAGGAATTCATTTGAATGACAGAGTCAAATGAACAAGAAAAGTAAATGCATAAGTGAACAACCTAAAACTATGTATTTTAAATTCTGACGATAAGGTGCATACTGTTGAGTGGATCACTTCACTCTTTGAATTGAACTCTGAGACATTTAACAGGCAGATGCACTCCATTCATTCCCAGGGGAGTAAGTGAACATTTATTCTTTATGCCCTCTTCATTGCAAACTATTCAAACAATTGCAGCAGAACTCCATCACAGAGTCAGCTGAACCAAAATATAATAAAAAGCAATTTTTCTAGTCATCCATTCAGAGACCCAAGAGTTCTGATGGTGAAAATGGTGGGGTGTGGCATTTGGACTCAGCCAAGCTCATGCCCTACGAAAGACAACAGGCGACAGACTTGGAGCTTGTGAACAATGAGGAGACAAGGCAAGGAAACGGCACCTGCTGCCCTCCTTAAAGCCAGAGATAAGTGTTGCCTTCACCATTCTTTTTGCTGTCTGCACTTTAAGTTATGGGTGATTTTTATTCCTTAGTAATACAAAGACAGGTTTAGCCCATATGGGGAAACATTTTGGCCTTCAGATTGCTGCCTTGGCTGGTGTGAATCAAATACTTATTTTTTGAGAATAAAGGAAAATTTGGAATGATAGGGAAGCTTTTAGGAGGCAAATACAAAAAGAAAAGCAACAGTATTTATTATTATTGCAAAAGACATATAAGCGGCTTCAGCTCAGACTGAGCATATTTATGTATATTTTGCATGGAGAGAAAAGGAGTAAAGTATGATCAAGTTAGATTTATTACAAAGCAATGATATATTTCTACTATGGAATTGGCTGGTTATGGATATCCACTAATTTATCCTGTTGGTTCAAGGTTTGCCCTTTATAAAACTCAGTTTTCACAACAGACAGACACAGACACAGAATTAATAAAGTTGGAAAAGACCATGGAGATCATCAAGTCCAACCTTTACCTAGGTTAACAACCTACCCAACATCAGTCTAATATCTATACCATCTAAACCATTTAAACCATCTAAACCATACCACTAAGTTCATCATCTAACCTATCCTTAAACACATCCAGGGACGGTGACTCCACCATCTCCCTGGGAAGCCCGTTCCAGTGGGAGATCACTCTCACTGTGAAAAAGTTCCTCCTGATATTCAATCTAAACCTCCCCTGACGCAGCCTAAGACTGTGTCCTCTTGTCCTGTCACTGGGAGCCTGAGAGAAGAGGTCAACTCCTGCCTGACTACAACCTCCTTTCAGATAGTTATAGACAGCAATAAGGTCACCCCTGAGCCTCCTCTCCTCCAGGCTGAACAATCCCAGCTCCCTCAGCCGTTCCTCATAGGGCTTGTGCTCCAGCCCCTTCACCATCCTCGTTGTCCTTCTCTGGACATGCTCCAGCAACTCAATATCCTTCTTAAACTGAGGGGCCCAGAACTGGACACAGTACTCGAGCTGTGGCCTAACCAGTGCCAAGTACAAGGGAAGGATAACTTCCCTGGTCCTACTGGCAACACTATTCTTGACGCAGGCCAGGATGCCATTGGCCTTCCTGGCTGCCTCGGCACACTGCTGACTCATATTCAGCTTCCTATCAACCAGCACCTCCAAGTCCCTCTCTGCCCGTGTAAAACCCGGCACTTGGACAACAACATTCCATCTGGAATTAATGCAAGCCCTTTTATCTCTATTTTCCTGGCTTTACAAATGCCCAGCAATATATTCAAGAATATTCATGCATTAAGGATCAGAGAACTCTTAAGAGGCTGGGGATTTTATTTCTGTTTGAATGGGAGGCAGTGCTTGAAGAAATTCATAGCAAAGTCATAGGTAAGTAGAAAAAAACACATTTCTTGGAAAGCATGTAGGTAAACTGGAATGCTACCCCAGCTTTCTTCATAGAAATTCTGTTAAAATGTCATTTTATGTAATTATCCTAAACACTACTGGATAGGACAGACTTTGAACATCTTTGTCTTTGTAAGGGTAGTTGGTCTCCCTCTTAGGAAGACTGTCATGGGTCTGCTTGTACACAACTGTTTTCCTAGTGACTATCTGGGTGGTGAAGAACATTGCATCTACTTTACATCTCCACAATATCCACTCATGAAGCTGAAAGATATTACACTGGCAAAGAACTGCAATGATGTAGGTTGCAGAAAATTATGTAATCAGAACTACATCAAAATCATGTTATGGGTTTGAAAATGGGGGGTTTTGGGGGGAAGGGAGAATGGGTTGTTTGTTTATTGTTCAAAGAGATAAAACCAGGGTTTTTTTCAGAAACATGAAGGAAAAGCCAAGATCGTAGTACTGGTGAATCTGCGGAGCTTCTCCACCACCTTTGCTCTCCGTGTCCTGGGCAGGGGCTGGGGAGCGGCAGCGGGCGACACAGAAACAAAGCGGGGCTCTCCGCTGGCTGTTCTCCCTGTCCTCCCGCTGCTCAAGTTACACGGCAGGGCAGTGGTGGACCAACACAGCGAACAGAACCAGCAGTGCCATGGCACACCCACAGCACTGGGCAAAGGGGGCTGTGTGTTCCACCAGAGTGACGTGGGGACATACTGTGATCTTTGGCGCTGGCAGCGCTCCTCTCTTCCTGGCGCAGTCCTGGCTCACAGCAATGGACCAGCACAGCCAGGCAGCGCGCACGCTCGGAGCTGGGGTGCTGGCCCCAGCGTGGCATCCTGCTTTTCCCGGTGGGGTCCTGGCTCGTTGCGGTGGGCAGGGCGGAGTGGTGCTGGTGGTGCAATTGTGGCGCTGCTGGTCCCATACTGCCATGAAGGAGTGCGGCTCTGACTGGTCCCGAGGTGGCCCATGGTTCCTGTTGCCTTCAGTGGGTCCCAGCAGCAGCAGGGACAGATGGTGGGGGTCATGCACCGTGGCGCAGACCGCCCGCCACCCTCCCTTGCTGGCAGTGCCCCCAGCAGGGTCCATGTGGGTCCCGGCCATGGCGGTTGGCTGGTCGGAGCCCGCCAGGGGTCCCACAGCCCTGTCTGAGGTGGCAGGATCGGGCAGTCATGCAGCATCCACTCCAGATATCCATGAGAGTCACCGCCGCCCTGGGGATCCCTTCTGGGGGTCCCTGTGGATGGCAAGTGCTCCACGGGCAGGGCTAATGGTGCCACCCGGCCCCAGCCGCGTGTCACTTCGGTGAGAAGTGCCATTTTACCTAGAGTGAAGATCTCAGAAAAAGGATGGAGCCCAACTCCACCAGCCAATTGGAAGACAGCCTGGCCAGGAAGAACACGCTGAATTCCCATAGGACTTCCAGGGCATAAAAGCCTGAACATGGAAGTCCTGCCCTCTTTTTCATCTTTCTCCTGATCTGAGAGGAGCCATGACTCCCCCTCTACCAGCTCCCATGGCTTGCTTCCACTCACCTCCATCAGCACAGGCAGCAGTGCTGTGCCATCAGAGCTCCAGTGGTAGCACCCGGAGACCACTCACCAAACCACAAATGATAGCTTTCGCCTTGGGTGTCCCTTGGGGGGATGCTTTTCACCATCTTTTATCTTGCAGGGTCTTCGAGGGCCAGGAGACTACTACCTGCGAGGTGGCCTTCCCTTCCTTCCCACTGCCTCTCAGGTGACCATCTGGCTTTGAGAAGCAGTATGGGGTTTTTTGTTTATTGTGCAACATTGTTGTGTGTATTTAGTTTAGCGTCTCAGGATCCCATAAGGTTTTTTGCTAGAGCCCTAAATAGATCTGTTCCTTGCTGTTGAACTCTCTTCAGTCTTTTGACATGTTGCACACTCCCTAGTGGTAAAAGCACCACACCTCAGAATTAAGAATCATACTTGAATCACAGGGTTGTAGAACCATAAAAAGTTATGACTTGCAAGGGATATTAAAGATCATCTAGTTCCAAGCTCCATGCCATGGGCACAGACACCTTCCACTAGATCAGGCTGCTCAAAGCCCTGTCCAACCCAGCCCTGAACGCTTTCAGGGATGGGGCATCCACAGCTTCTCTGGGCAATCCATTTCAATGCCTCATCCTCCTCACAGTAAAAAATTCCTTTATAATGTCTAATCTAAGCATACTCTCTTTCAGTTTGAAGCCATTCCTCATTTTCTTAACACTACATGCCCTGGTAAAGTCTCTCTCCAGCTCTCTTGTAGGGCCCCTTTAGGCACTGGAAGGCTGCTATAAGGTCTTCCCAGAGTTTTCTCCAGGTTGAACAACCCCAGCTCTCCAAGCCTGTAGAGGAGACGCTCCAGCCCTCTAATCACTTTTGTGGCCCTCCTCTGGATGCACTCCAGCAGGTCCACATCCTTCTCATATTAGCAGTCCCAGAGCTGGATGCAATACTCCAGGTGACATCTCAGGAGAGTGGAGTAGAGGGGGAGAATGCACTCCCCGGACCTGCTGGCCTCGTTTCTTTTGGTGCAGTCCAGGATACAGTTGATTTTCTGGGCTGCAAGTTCACATTGATGGGTCATATTGAGCTTCTCATCAACCAGTCAGCTTCTTTTCACATGTGATATATGAAAAGTGCTTCGTCTGAGCTGATATATTGCTTTTATATATTTTAAAACACTAGTAAATACATTTTCTAGTACCTATATCAGCATCAGAGGATGTAAAACTGTATCAGCCCACTTCCTTGTCCCCATTCCTCTCCCTGTCGTTCTCACAGGGAAGAAGCCTGGACCTCTGATACCTGGGAATGCTGCTGGCTGCTGCAAGGAAAAATGTTCCAGCAGTCTGTGTCATGCACTCACTGCTTAGGTGAAATGCAAACATAATGATCCCTCTGCTTCTGGTGTGCCTTCATTCACTAAAAGCTTGAGCTATCTCTATTTCTTACTGAAATAACTCCAATAAGTCTCATCTTTTGTGAAAAAAAAATTGTTTATGGGAATAAAGAATACCATCTTGATGCTGTCAGTGAAATTGCTGCAAACTTATTTCGATGTAAGTGGGACCAGAAATTGGGGTATAATAATTTGAAAACATTTTGAGGGTGTCATTTTCCTCAGAACTCTTTTATCAGTGTCACTTGGTGTGTTATTTATTCACCACACATTATACTGCAGTTTCCTGACCAGACTGTGACATTTTCCAACGTCCTTTCAGCATTATTGTCAAAATTGTCTAAACTAAAAGCTAAAACTTTTAAAAAATCGATTTTACCAGTTTGTTTCAGTCTTATCTTTGCTGCTGGAATCTTCCCAAAATCTATAACATACTGAAATCAGTCCAAATTGCCTTCTCTGAATTTCAAAAGAAAGAGAGAAGAAAAGAAGCTTTTGGAAGAAAGCTTAGCAAGTCAATTAAAAGTACAGTCTAAAGAAGTAGTTGCATGGTCTGGGGGAAAAAAATCATTAGCAGAAGAAAGGAGGGAGGCAGGCAGACAAGCAGGCAGGCAGGCAGGAAGGCAGGCAGGAAGGCAGGTTCCATCTTCCTAATGAAAAACAAAGGAGACCTTTGGTATTTTCTGTTTTGAATGACTTTCAGAAACTAATCAACCAAAATACACCACTGTGTTCCCCACTGGCATGAAAATTTTTACTTAATTGTATTGTCAAGTCAATAAAAAATGTCCCTTGTAATGAATGGGAGAGCAACAAAATAAACTTTCAGTGTGACTTTGCTGAAAAGAAACCTGCAAAGAGAGAGAATTTATTCACTAGGGACCTTTATTTAGGCTTGATTCTGTCCAAATTAAGCAATAATACTACACAGTGAGCATTAACATAGTAAGCCCTAAATACAATAATTTTTCTATGTCTCTGCTAGTAAGTTTTCATAGATTTCACAGAATACTCCGAGTTCGAAGGGATCCACAAGGATCATCAAGAGATCAAACCCACAACCTTGGTGCTATTAACACCATGCTCCACCAACCCACCTAATCTCAGGATCAGTTAATCAAGCCCAGGACAGCTCTGTGGCATTGAAGTCAACTAGAAGAGCACCGCACATGTTCATAACATAAAATTACCTTTTTCTTCAAAAACAGATGGCCTCATCCAAACTGCCTATTGGAAATTATCCATAATCATTCTGCCTCCTACCCAAGGCCTGTGTTTCAAAGACTGATTACCAGTCTGGGTCAAAAGAAACAACCTCTAGCACTTGCACCACACAAAAGCACATGAGTTGCAGTATCTGGAAAAACACTGTGGAATTCTTTGGTTTTCTGGTATAGATGTAGAATCTGAAGACATTTGTCCTATAGCAAACACGAAAGGCTTGCCATGACATCTTGGTAAGTTTATAGCACAGCTCCGAAACGTTTCTAAAAACCAGAACCTTAACTAAGACTTCCCTCATCGTGTGTCAGGTGACATAAGGATCCTGGGACCAGGATACACATCAGGTTGTATGGGCTGTCCGCAGGAAGCCACCTACAGCCAGCTAATAAAAAAGCTCAGAAGGATCTTCAAGATAGGTGCTCTGTCTGGTTGGAAGCCACAACCTGCTCCTGATAGCTAGTGCTGACTCTAGTTTGTCCTGAACTTTTTCTCTAAGGCATGTCTGGAGCTGCCTTTCTCCCCCTGTATCATAGTTTAACAGGTAGAATTCTTATGGGGAAGCAAATTTCTGACAGCAGTGGAAATTTAAACACCTCTTGTCCCTGATTGTTTCCCTTACAATGCCCTCTGTCAGTGAAATGGTGAAATCAAAAACAGATTCTGCAGCAGCCAGTCACGGTTTGTGGTTAGCTGTTCCATAGGGACTCCTCGCTGGAAAGCTATGACTCACTATACGTAGATGGGCACAGAGAGCTCTAGCACTACCAAAAAGTCACTGATTTTATGGCTCATATCCTGAGGCATAAAACCTTTCCCAAGACAGTTACACAGATGTGTGATCAGTCCAGAAACTAGTAAAGGTGAGGGATCACTTGGGAACTGGACACTGATAAGCAAAGATAGTAAGGTCACATTTCTGGTGATCCTGATGGTCTTGTCACCCATGGTGACCTTCTTAAGAGTTAGCACACTAAAAGGAGTTGCCACTAAATCTCAAGACTTCTTCTTTTCTCTTCCCTCCTCCTGTATCTCCTGATCTCCTCCATTACTCTGCTCTCTCCATGCTACCTGACCATGCTCCTCTCTTCATTCCCAGGGTTGTGACCCTGTCTTTTATGTCCATTCTCCTGCCCAGAAGATTATCCTGTGAGCTAGTTCAAGTAACATATCCAACAAAATCACCTGTTGCTTTTGCAAGCTTACTTATTTTGCTTAGTGGTTTGAATCAGCACGTGGAGAAACCCAGTGGCTTCAAGGCAATCAGCATGTCCCGAGGCCCCGAGGAGGAGGTGGAAGCCGCAGCCTTTGGTAAGGGTGATCTCTCTTTGGAACTGTGCCTGTAGGTAGCAGAGATGTTTCTACCTCTTCCTCAGACACTATCACACTTCTTCCCAGACATCAGAAGCCACTTAAATTACAGACATGGGTCTGGAGGTGTGAAAAGCAACGTTGTTCAAGTTTTTTGTTGAGGCTCAGGAACTCAGGACTTCCGAAAGTTGAAAAAGTGAGTATAAGGAGGAACCCTATGCCATGCCTGTTCTTGTCTCTGTGCTCTGATCTCCTTTTTATAGATTTAATTGCTTGTTTTCTTGGTATGCATACCTTACCTTAAAGGAATTAAACAGGGAGGTTTTGTTTAATATGTAACTATTAAATAAGGATTCCCTTCCTCAGGCTCTCCTTTTACATGTGTCTACCCTCCCCTCCTGACATCTAACAGAGCTTCTTAGGGACTTTTATATCAGATTCCCTTCTATCTGGCACTTAAATAACTGTATGTAAACATTGTGCCGGTTTTATTCCAGCTGCAACACAGAACTAGTTCAATTGGGATTTACTGTGGTATCAATGCTACAAAAGTAAAAAAAGGAGAACATATGCAGCCATTGAAAATTATTGCCTTGATAAATCAAAATCAGCAACTGAACTTAAATATTGTTTTAAATTATGATTCACAGCCCCTAGGCCCTATTTCTGTAGGTTCTAAGCATGTGATGATTAGAACAATGTTTCTAATAGATAGATAGAAATATTTCAAAGCTGGGAAGACCAAACTAACGTGCTAGCTAATACAGAAATCTAAATGGTTGAATTGTTTTGGTAAAATTAATAACAAAGCACATGTAAAATTTCTTGCTATGAGTGATCTGTAACTATTCCATAACTGCAAGCGTTATCATTAAGTAATGCTGCTTCTTACTTAGCTACATATTGCTCATTTCCTTTGCTATTTTGTGAAACTGGACATATAGACCATGTAATGCATTTTGTCTCGTATGTTTTTCATACAGGAGAAAAATATTTCCTTACATTCTAGTCTCACATTGGTTTTGGCACACATTTTTAGCTATTCACCCAAAATACATAAAAATATTTTCTGCATCACACACATAAACATTAATAGTTACCATATGCACAATTTAGATCAGGCAAGTGTGGTGGTTTAGCACCACTATATTAACTAGAGGGCACTCTCAATAGTGATGAGAAGAATGAACAGAATTAACAACAGGAAACAGTTTATTTGTCTGAGACTTAACCAAAGAAAAAGCTAACAGTTTATGGGAGTCCCAGACCTAACACAGAAAAACACCCGACAAAAACCACGCAAAAGGAAAAATAGAAAGAAAAAAAAAAAAAATAAGGGAACTGCTTTCAAAGGCCAGGCAGGCTGGCCCAGGAGAAGCAGTGGGAAGGGAAAGCCGCTTCCTTCTTCTCTCTCCCTCTCTCTGATGGTCGCCAACTCCCAGCCCTTGAAGTCTCTGAAAAACACAACAGAGTAAAAGGTCCTCCCCCCAACCCAGCTTTCAACCTGCAGTTGTGCTGGTGTGGCTCCAGTGCCAATGGGAGTGGGCAGAGTCAAGCCACGAGGTCTGGGAGTAGGAGAAGGGGAGCCGTGCTGCTGCTCTCCAGCTTCGCAGGAAGCCAAAGAGAGTGAACTTCCGATTCTTTGGGCTTTTAAGCTCTCAAAATCCCGCGCGAGTCTTGTGGTCCTCTTCCTGGTTTCGCCGCTTCAGATTGGCCAGCGGTCTGGGCTCCACCTCCCCGTTCGAGGTTCCTGGCTCCAACAAAATGGCGGCTCCCACCAAAATCTGTGAGCCCACAGCTCCCCAGCACCATCTTTTGCCAGCCGCGGGATGGCTGCTGCCTCCCAGGGCTCCTGCCGACCATGAGCACCCTTGAAAGGGGTGTCCGGGGTCGACTGGGGCCACAGGAGCTGCCTGAGCAGCCATCGCCCCACACTGCCGCACAGGGGCTGCCCCCAGAGGGTGGCTGGGACCACCAGAACCCCGTGCCGGGCTCCCCATGACAGCGCGGGAGCCGGCGTGGCCACCAGAGTGCCTCCACGGTGGCGTGGGGCCGCTCTGTGTCGGGAGGGACCTGCGGGCTGCGGCCACCGCCAGAACCCACCGCCGACACCAGCCGAGCTCTGCCGGCCCCGCTGCCCGGAAGAGCTGCGTGTGAGGGGGGGGAAGCCCGCATTCCCGCCACCTCCGCCCAGCCTGCCCCACAACCCTGCACTGGCACCGTGGGCTCCGGGTCCCACCCTGGTCCCACACACCCTGCGCTCGGGCCATGCTGGAGTTAAACTGTGTCCCGGGGAGAACCAGCGGTGAGTTGGGGAAGAAAGCGAGGGAAGAAAAAAAAATTGAAAAAGAACAGGGTTTATACCAAAAACGGGGATCCCTTTCCCCCCTCCCCCACTCCCTCTAAGA